>VZUI01036601.1:0-10416 GCA_013401135.1 Cettia cetti | reverse complement strand
GGGTCCCTGTGTGTCACCGAGGGGTCCCGGGGAGGGTCCCTGGGTGTGTCCGGGGGTCCCGGGGAGGGTCCCTGGGTGTGTCCGGGGGGTCCCTGGGTGTGTCCGGGGGTCCCTGGGTGTCACCGGGGGTCCCGGGGAGGGTCCCTGGGTGTCACCGGGGGTCCCGGGGTGTGTCCGGGGGTCCCTGGGTGTCACCGGGGGGTCCCGGGGAGGGTCCCGGGCGTGTTCGCCCCTCGGTGTCCCCGGCCGGGGTCCCCCGGACCCGCTCGGATCCCGCCCTGCCGTCTTCTCTTGCTTTTCCCTTCGTTTTGCTCCTCTGATCCTGGTTTTTCCTCCTTCATGTTAATTTTTCCTTACTTTTCCTTACTTTTTTCCTCATTATCCCTTTCTTTATTACCTTTCCCTTCTTTTTTCCTCCTTTTCCCCTTCTTTTTTCACTTTATCCCTCCTTTTTAACCCTTCAAACCTCCTTTTACCTTTTTTCCTGCTTTTTTCCTTCTTCTTTCCTCCTTTATTCCCTTTTCCTTCTTTCTGTTTCTTCTTCTTTCTTTTTTTCTTGCTTTTCCCTCCGTTCCCCTTCTTTTTTTTTTTTCCTCTTTAATCTCCTTTTTTATTCCTTGGCGCTCCTCTTTTGCTTCTCTCGTCTTCCTTTTCCCCTTTATTTTTTTTTTTTATTCTGACCCTTCTTTTATCCTCTTTCCCTTCTCTTTTTGTCCCTTTTTTCTTCTTTTTTCCCCTGTTTTTCCCCCTTTTTCCAGCCTCGCACGGGCCCTGTTTTCCACCTCCAGCCGCACGCTCCGGCTTTCTGTGGGGAAGGCGGATTTAGGGCGGGGGGAGGAGGAAGAGGAGGAGAAGGAGGAGGAAGAGGAGGAGGAAGAGGATTAAAGATGTAATTTTTGGGGTGCAGTAAAATTTGGGGGGATCGCGCTGCGGGCGGGAAGGGCGGGCTGAGGGGGATTTAGGGTGTCGGGGTTTGGGGTCGCAGCAGAATTTGGGGATATCAGCGGGGTTTTTTGAGGGGGTGTCCGGGGTTACAGAGGGGCTGGAGGGGTCCCGGGTTTTTGGGGTGTAAAGAGAAAATTTGGGGACCCCCCCCGAGCCCCCCCCACCCCCCCACCCGCGGGGGATGCCGGGAACGGCCCCGCCCCATCCCAGCGGCCCCTGCGGCGCGGGGGGCGGGGCGAGCCGGGCCCTGCTGGGCTCTGCCGGGAGAGTCCCGGTCAGGCTGGGCTTTACTGGGTTGTACTGGGCTGTGCTGGGTTATACTGGGCTGTGCTGGGCTGTACTGGGTTATACTGGGCTGTACTGGGTTATACTGGGCTGTGCTGGGCTGTACTGGGTTATACCGGGCCCTGCTGGGCTCTGCCGGGAGAGTCCCGGTCAGGCTGGGCTTTACTGGGTTAGACTGGGCTGTGCTGGGCTGTACTGGGTTATACTGGGCTGTGCTGGGCTGTACTGGGTTATACTGGGCTGTGCTGGGTTATACTGGGCCCTGCTGGGCTCTGCTGGGAGAGTCCCAGTTAGGCTGGGCTTTACTGCGTTATACTGGGCTGTGCTGGGCTGTACTGGGTTATACTGGGAGATGCCCGGTTAGACTGGGCTGTGCTGGGTTATACTGGGCTCTGCTGGGTTGTACTGGGCTCTGCTGGGCTGTACTGGGAGATTCTCGGTTAGACTAGGCTTTACTGGGTTATACTGGGCTGTATTGGGTTATACTGGGCTGTGCTGGGTTATACTGGGCTGTGCTGGGTTATACTGGGCTGTACTGGGAGATTCCTGGTTAGACTGGGCTGTACTGGGTTAGACTGGGCTGTACTGGCGTGTACTGGGAGATTCTCAGTTAGACTGGGGTGTACTGGGTTGTATTGGGGTGTGCTGAGTTGTACTGGGCTGTACTGGGTTATTCTGAGTTATACTGGGCTGTACTGAGCCCTACCTGGCCACACTGGGTTATACTGGGCCGTGCTGGCCTGTACTGGGCTGCACTGGGTTGTAGTGGGCCGTAGTGGGTTATACTGGGCCATACTGGGCTATACTGGGGTCATACTGGCGTTTCGGGGCGCGGATCGGCGCCGTCATGGAGCGCTTCCTGGCGGGGAGCCGGGCAGCTCTGCAGGTACGGGGGGCTGGGGGGGATCTGGGGTTTTTTGGGGTGTGCAGGAACCAGAGCACCCCATAAGCTGTGGGATTGGGGTCCAGGAAGCAGCAGGGAAATCGGGGTGCAGGGGGAGATGAACACTGGGATGCCCAGGAAAGCGGGGTGCCCACGGGGCTGGGGTTCAGCAGGAACAGGGTGCTCAGCAAAGAGGGGTGCTCGGGGTCTCTGTGCCCAGGGAATGGGGTGGGTGCCCACAGCCCCAAGCGTGGTGCCCTGTCTGTACCCAGGGACACCCCAAAATGTTTCCTGCCTCGGGACCTGCCAAGGGGTTTGGGCTGCAGCTGCTCTTGGTTTTGTTTTTTCCCTTCAGCTTCTGCCAAAAATTAGCGAATCTGGGTTATGGCAGCAGAGAATTGTCCCAAAAATCAGGGCCTGGGGATGGGGCGGCTCCCGTGGGTGTGGCAGAGCAGGGGACGGGGCCCAGGGGAGTGACACGTTTTTCCTGCTGCTGCAAGCAAGCAAAAGAGGGTGAAACATCATATTTTTGGGTGAACAACCAGCCCCAAACTCACTTAAAATGGGTTAAAGCACTAAATTCTCCCCAGGCTGAGGGGTTGGGATGGTCCCTGTCCCCCCAGGGGTTGGTGGCTGGAGTGAGTTTTCCTGGAACCCCTCCCTTCACACCTGTACCCCAAATCCCTGAGGTTTTAGTGCCAGAAACCCAGCCAGGCCCAGGGATGCACCAGGATCTCATCCAGAGGGGGGGTTCTGTGGGTGATGAGCAGCTCCAGGGACACTCTGATGAGGGCAAGGGAGCAGTTTGGGGGTTCCCTGGGGAAGCTGCTGTGCCTGATGCCTCCCATCCCTGCAGGATCACATCCAGCAGCACCAGGAGATCCATGTGGTGATGGGCAACGAAGCCTGTGACCTGGACTCCACCGTCTCGGCGCTGGCCCTGGCTTATTTCCTAGCCCAGGTGAGGCTTGGCCGCTAGCCCTGGGACTGCTGGTGGCCCAGGGGACGCCTCACTGGGTGTGTCACCCCACTGGGTGTCACCCTGCCCTGCTGCAGACCTCCCAGGCTCCCAAAGCCGCCTTCGTGCCGGTGCTGAACATCCCCCGCGCCGACTTCGCGCTGCGGACGGAGACTACGTTCCTGCTGCGGGATCGGGGAATCCCGGCCTCCTCCCTCATCTTTCGGGATGAGATCGACCTGGGAGGGCTGCACCACGCTGGGCTGCTCTCCCTGACGCTGGTGGATCACCACATCCTGCCTGGGTGAGCCAGAGGTGGAGGGTGACACGATGGGGACAAGCCAAGGCCACCCACCCAGAGGTTGGGTTGATTTTGCCACGCAGGGTGGGTGAAATTGATCCATTTTCGGGGTGTTTTTAGGGAAGGAAAGGGATACAGGGGTGTCTCAGGCTCTGCCAGGGGTGACCCTTCCTGTTGCCCATCAGTGCTGACGCTGCCCTGGAAGAGGCTGTGGTGGAGGTCCTGGACCACCGGCCGCTGGAGAGGGACCGTGGCCCCCCGTGCCAGGTGACGGTGGAACCGGTGGGCTCCTGTGCCACGCTGGTGACCGAGCGGATCCTCCAGGGCCCCCCGGGCGTGCTGGACAAAACCACAGCAGCTCTGCTGCACGGTGAGCACAGGGTGGGGGGTCCTTGCTGAGCCCCAGCCCCTGGGGACGGTGACAACACGGCCCTGCTCGTCCCTGCAGGCACCATCTTGCTGGACTGCATCAACCTGAGCCCAGCTGCGGGCAAGGTGACACCCAGGGACGTGGCCTGCGTGTCCCTGCTTGAGGAGAGGTTCCCGGAGCTGCCGGCCCGTGACGCCGTGTTCGGAGCCCTGCAGGCGGCCAAGTTTGATGTCACAGGTGTGTGTGCCAGGGAGGTGGCACTCAGATGTGTCCCCCTCTGCTTGGGGACAGGAAGGTGCCCTGGGCCTCATCCCCTGGCCACCTCCCAGGGCTGACAACAGAGCAGATGCTGCGGAAGGACCTCAAAGTCCTCTCCAGCGACGAGGTGGTCATCGCCATCAGCGGCGTCTTCGAGGACCTGGAAGTGAGCTTTGGGGGTGAGGGGGAAACTGAGGCAGGGAGTGGCACACTGGGAACATCATGGTGATGCTGAGGCCTCTCCCCTCTGCCCAGACATTTCTGCTCCGGCCTGGCTTGCTGCAGGACCTGGAGGCTTTCTGCCAAGGCCGTGGCTACACGGGGCTGGTGGCCATGACCGTGTCCTTTAACAAACACTACGAGCCCACGCGGAAACTCGCGGTCTACAGCCAGCAAGAGCCCCTCCGCAGCACAGTGAGTCAGGGTCGGGCATCTCTGGGCAGCTCACCCCAAAATCCCCGTTTTTGGGGGTGCTGAGGAGGTCCCAGCCTCACACTTGCTCCCCTGCAGCTGTGCCGGGCGCTGGAGGAGGCGACGACGCCGTCCCTGCTGCTGCAGCCGCTGCCGAGCCCCTGGCCCTGCGTGGTGGCCTACGCCCAGGGCAACAGCGTGGCAGCTCGCAAGAAGGTGCTGCCCATCCTGAGGGCAGCTTTGGGGGGTCTGGGGGCTGCTGGGGGTCCCGAGGAAGAGGTGGTGCCCCCACCCACCCCCATGAACAGCCTGGTGGAGGAGTGTCCCCTGGCACAGGCCGTGCCACCGCTGTGTCCCCAGGATGTCCTGGAGCGGGTCAGCCGCATCGCCGTGGGGCAGCCCCCTGGCTCCCCAAAATAGCAGCAGGCACCCCTGTGGCTTTTTGAGGTCTGGATGAGAAGTTGGGGGTCCCTGAGCAGGCCCTGGTGGGGTGCCTGGGTGTGGGGAGGGGTTGCAGCCACCTTTGTTAGAGCTCAGGTCGTGATTTGTCCCCCCACAATGGCTCCCTCTGCTCCAGTGCTCCCCAGGGTGGGTTTTTGGGAATGCCACAGGCAGTATTTGCACCCCCTTAATGAAGGCATTGGGCTGGGGGAGTTAATGAGTTCTTAATGATCTTCCTCCCTTGCGGGGCAGAGGGTGGGTCCGGACAATGCAGCCGTCCAGGATTGTCAGTTTTCCAAGGATTAAATTTCCCTTTTCTTCCAGTTTTGGCTCTTGGCTTTTATTCTGGGATGGGTCTGGTGCTGCCCCACTTGAGCTGGGGGTGCACCAACTCTTTCCCTGGGGGTGCAATCCCCTCTACAGTGAGTCAGAGGAACATTTTTGGGGTGTCCAAGGAGGGGGTGTCAGTGCAGCCACACTCCCTAGTCCAGCCCAGCCGGGAGGAAACTGGCTTTGCCATAAAAAGTCATGGCCTCTGCCTGCTCCATCAGTGGGCTTGGCTTTTCCCAGTGGATTTGGCTGCTCCAGGAGCAGAGGAGGGAGCGAGGAGCCTGAGGCAGCTTGTGCACCCACCCCTCGGGCCAGCACAAGGCATTTATTTCAAGGCTGGAATGTTTTTCCCAAAAATCCCTGACCCGAGCACGATGCAGGGCTGGAAAAAACCCGGCTCCCACTGGAGCACAGGCTAAGGGGAAAAGGCTCTGTCACCCAGCACGTGCTATTTAATATTTAATCCTGGCGCTAATTAAACTATGTACACCCGCGCCTGAATTCCGGAGCCCTTCTCGGGTCAGGCCCTGTCCGGGCTGGGGACAATCCCAGGTGAAGGGGACAACCCCACCACGGTCCTGCCCGAGGCGACAGAGGCTGCTCAGGTGGGTTTTGGAGCTTAAAAATCAGAAAATATCCTAAAAAAAGGAGGGAGGTGGGAGTTTGGCGGCGGTGGGAATGCCGGCTGGAGGCACTGTGAGCTCGGTGATGCTGAGACACCTGAGCGTTGGGGTTTGATCCTGGTTTGGCACTGAAGCATCGGGGTTTAATCCCCATTTTGCTCCAAAGAATTGGGGTTTAATCCCCATTTTGCTCCAAAGAATTGGGGTTTAATCCCGGGGTTTAATCCCCATTTTGCTCCAAAGAATTGGGGTTTAATCCCCATTTTGCTCCAAAGAATTGGGGTTTAATCCCGGTTTTGCTCCAGAGAATTGGGGTTTAATCCCCGTTTGAAATTGAATCCTGGTTTGACACCAGAAGAACATCTTGGGTTTAATTCTGGTTTGGTAACCAGAATTATCAGGGCTTAATCCTGGTTTTGCTCCTCTGTGATGTTCTGGGAGGCAGCAAATCTGCCTCTGCACCATGACTGGTTCCCTGGGGAAACTGAGGCACCACCATGCAGCCCATGGGAGACACAGGAGCAGAAAAAGGGAAAACTGGGAGGATTTGGCACAGGTGGGCTGCGCCTGGCAGCTCCTGCCATGTTTCAGGGAGGTGGCTGTGTCCTTTCCAGGTGGGGCAGGAGATGGGGGCTGCTGTCCCTGCTCCCTCCCCGTGTCACCGGCCAGTGCCTCCGGGAAGGAGGGATTTTCCAGAGGGACGACGACCCAAAGTCACCGGGAGCTGGGTGGAGGATGGTGCTGCATAAATACCGCGGGGTTAAAGCACTCGAGGTCGGCTTCTCCTCCAGCGGGGAGGGGGATCAGGCAGTTCAAGTTTGGGCTGAAAAAGCCAGGAATCTGCAAAATCCAAGAGGATGGGTTGTGAGAATGCCCAAGTGGTCCTCAGAGGGGACGCTGGGGGTGCCACGGGCTGGTACTCACACGCTACAACACACGGGAGTTGCTCCACTGTCGCTCCCGGCCACCCTTGGACCTCATCTCCTGGACAGCACCAGTCTGCAGAGAAGACCACCTGTCACCCAACTGTGCCACCCCCCTGGCCCAGCCAGGACACCCAGCACCCCAAAACTAACACTCATCGCTCAACGCTGAGACCCAGCACCCCGAAACAACACCCACCACCCAAAGCTTGAGATGCAGCATCCCTATAAAGCAACATCACCCAGCTGTGAGAGTCTACCACCCCAAAACCAACACTAAGCACCCCAAAAACAACACCAACCACCCCAAAAACACCACGGACCACCCCAAAAACAACACCGACCCCAAGGCCAACACCGACCACCCCAAAACCAACACCGACCACCCCAAAACCAACACTAAGCACCCCAAAAACAACACCAACCACCCCAAAACCAATAGCAACCACCCCAAAACCAACATTGACCACCCCAAAAAAACACCGAGCACCCCAAAACCAACATCGAGCACCCCAAAACCAACACCTACCACCCCAAAACCAACATCGAGCACCCCAAAACCAACACTGAGCACCCCAAAAACAACACCTGTCACCCGAATCAGAGCCAACACCCCAACACTGAGCCCCAGCCCGCCCGCAGTGTGGGGGTACCATGGGCAGCCCCTCTCCTGCAGCCATGTCTCCGGAGCCGATGTGTGTCAGGTGGACGAAGTTCATGGGCTCCCCGATCATGGAGCGGTCGATCCGTCTCCTCCTTTTTTTCTGCAAAGGGATGGAGGCCATCAGCTCCTGCTGACCCCACAGCCCTCCCTGAAATGGCTGCTCTGGAGGTACTCACGGGCTGGGGCTTCTCCACGACGCAGCAGCCCAGTTTGTGCCAGAAGTCGCTCATGCTCGCGGTGGTGGCAGCTGGTGTCCCCCCGTGCTGGCACAGCTGCCGGGACCCCCGTGCAGGGTCACTCCATGGGGACACCAGGTCGGGGTGGCACAGCGTGGAGAGGAGCAGCTGGCTGTGAGTGGGAAGGGAGGGTGATGCTTCCAGGCCTGACTTCCTCAAATTAATGCTAAAGCAACTTCTTATCAATCAATAAAAGACAGAGACCCCCAGCAGACCCCTGGGGTCACACACAGAGCACCCAAGGGGACACCTGTCATTGCAAGGAGATCCCCAGGGAACTCACAGAGACCCCCCCAGAGCTGTCCCCACGGCCAGACCCTGGGCAGGACACAGCTGAAGGATGCTGCAGCAGGATGGGGGGGATGGAGGCAGCCGTGGCAAATCCCAACTCCCTGAGCCAGGCAGTTAAAAATATCCCGGCCTTTCCGAAAGGGGGCCGGAGGTTGAGCTCTTCCGCTCCAGCTTTTGAAGAGCAGACCGAGGAGAAATAAACAGGGACTGGTGGGATTTTATCCCAAACTCCCACGGTACTGCCTGGGGTAGGCAAGGGGGTGTGGATTTGGGATTCACGCCCAAAATGGGGGCTTCCCCTCATGCCAAGGAGAGAGAACTCCTTTGCTGTAAAAGCACCCGGCAGGGAACTCACCGGCCCACGAGGGCCCGTGGGCTGAGCACGGCCGTGTATCAGCCACGGGAGAGTCCCCACGCCGGCGGCACGGTGGATGGGTGCCGGACCCCACGCTCCGGCAAACAGGAAAAGTTCCTTCCCCTGCCCCGACACCGGATGGATCAAAGTCCGGCCTGCACTTCCTGCTGCCGGCGGGGAGGAGCGGGGCCGCGGGGCAGCCCCCCAAAAACGGGGGGCTCCCAGCCCAGCCTCCGGCCGGGATCTGGATCACGGAGTGACCCTGCAGCCGGGCATTCCCGTGGAACCCGGTGTCGCTCTGCCCACTGCCAGCCTGGCACAAGCAGAGGAGCCCCCGTGTCCCCGTCCCTGTCCCCCGGGTACCCGGAGAGCGGAGGCTGAGAACGGGCAGGTTGTGACACGTCCCGCGGGGTGCACACCGGGTCCGTGCCCACGCCGTGTCCCCCTGCCAAACCCGGCCTCTCCCCCGGGCTGTGGGGCAGACGAGGAGGGGGCTGCCTTTCCTTCCCAGCCTGATTTGCTTAGGAAACGCGGCTGCCGGAGCGCCGGGATCCGGCGGTGCCGCCGAAGGGCCTCGCTGGGGAGGAACCCCCCCAAACCCCCAAAAAAGTTAAAGAGCCTCCCTGGGGAACCCCGAGAACCAACGAGCCACCAGTGACTCCCTGCGGAAAACTCCAAGGATCCCTGCCCGGACCCCCAAATCCCCTCCGGCACCCGCCAGGGCCTCACGTCCCCGCAAAGGGCGACGGCGGGGCCGGCTCCGGTTCTGCCCCGGCTCCAGGCGGTTCTTGTCGGGTCCAGGGGCTGCATCCCCCGCTCTAGGGGGGGTCTCACGCCCCCCTGCACACCCTCAGCCATGAGCTCAGCCCACCTGGGCGGCTCGGTGGCCCCGGGCAAGGCGGCTTTGGGCCAGGCCCGTGCCGGTACAGGCAAAAAATGACTTCCCGGTTGGGAAAGCACCATCGGCTCTGCGTCACCGGCGGGCTCCGGGCAGGGGGGGCTCGCTCCGAGCCCCCCAGCACAGGGGTCACCCACTCCCACGTCTCAGCTTGGGGTCTCCAGAAGCTCGGAGGGAAGGGGTGAACGGGGGGGAGAGTCCTGGGGTGCCCCGGCTGCGGGACCCCCGGGATGGGGCGGCAAAGCGGGAGGTGAAGTTCCTTTGAGTGGGGACGGTGCCGGGTGCGACCCCCGGGGCAACGGCTGCGGACACGGTGGGGACCCGCGGGGCTCCGTGGAGTTACCGGGTCCCGGTGGGGTTTGGGACCCCGGGGGTCCCGGTAGGGTTGGGAGGTCCTGGTATATTTGGTGGGACCCAGCAGGCCATGGGATCCCGGTGGTCCCGGGAGGACTCCCCCCGCTGCACCAGCGAGCTGCAAGGGGGGTGGTCCCGCCGCCCCGCTCCCGTTCCGGTGCCCATCCCGGTGCCCTCTCCGCCTTCCTACGGTGGTTCCGGGAGCCCTTCGGCGGGGTCGCACCCCGTGGAGCGGAGGGGCGGGGGGGGGCGGCTGGGCCGGTTCCCGTCCCGGTGGCGGCCCCATTACCTGTCCCGGCGCGGCAGCGGGTCCCGGTGCCGGTGTCCGGCTCACAGCCCCAGGCGTGGCTCGGAAGTCCAGGTCCCGGTGCCGGTGTCCGGCTCGCTACGGCCCCGAGCGTGACCCGAGAGCGCTGGTCCCGATCCTTGTGCGAGTCCCGGTGCCGGTGAGGGTCCCGGTGCCCCGCTCGGAGCCTCAGGCGTGGCTCGGAGGTCCAGATCCCGGTGCAGGTTCCGGTGTCGGTGTCCCGCACACAGCCTCAGGCGTGGCTCGGGGGTCCTGATCCCGGTGCGGGTTCCGGTGCCGGTGTCGGTGCCCCTCTCGCAGCCCAGGCGTGGCCGGGAGGTGCCGGTGGCGGTGCGGGTTCCGGTGCCGGTGCCCCGCTCGCAGCCCAGGCGTGGCCCGGTGCGGACGCGGCGCAGCTCCCGCCGCCCGGCGCGGCTCGGCCCGGCCCGGCCCCGGCACAGCGCCCTCCCCGGGCACCGCCGGTACTGCAGGGGGCGGCGGGCCCGGGGTCCCGGTAGGAATGGGGGTCCCGGTGGGAACGGGGGGCCCGGAGTCCCGGTAGGAACGGGGACCGGGGTCCCGGTAGGAATGGGGGTCCCGGTGG
>VZUI01036600.1:0-10164 GCA_013401135.1 Cettia cetti | reverse complement strand
GTCCTTGTCCTTGTCCTTGTCCTTGTCCTTGTCCTTGTCCTTGTCCTTGTCCTTGTCCTTGTCCTTGTCCTTGTCCTTGTCCTGTCCTTTTTCAGAGTCTCACAGGCCATATTTGCAGGGAGTATATACTGGGAGCTGAAACTTGCAACTTTACTTCATGATTGTAACTTTTTCATTTGTACTAGGTGCCGTAAAGGGAAGAATGATAAATCAATAATGCAGTCTACCATCATGGTGAACACTGTGTTCTCTTTTGGTCAACTCAACATGGCAGGAATAGAAAAATCTTGGGAAAAGCAGTGAGAGTGACTAAGATTTCCAGATGAGGAGAGATTAAAAGGCTTGAAAATATTTAGGTCTCAGTTTCCCATTGTCCTTAGTCCCACCTGTAATTCACCTGGTATTAGGAAAGATTAACCAGGGCTGTCTGAGGCTTGGATTACTGACATTTTTTATCTCCAGAAGCACTTCCAGGTCCCGTACCACTGTGGACTTTCATATCTAGTCTTTCTTTGATGCAAAGAAGCCAGGGGCACAAGCACAGATATAAAGCCAGCAAGACTATGTCCTTAATCTGAAGATTGTGAAGGGAGAGGTAGAGAAAATGTATTCTTTCAGATTAAAAATTACTTGGAAAAGGTATTTTTATCATGATGCATGTGTACAGTGCCTAGCAGAGTGTTTTCCAATTCTTCCAATATGTAAATGTGAAATACAAAGAAAGACAGAACTGGCAGTGATATATAAATAATAAGTGACATGGAAAAAGCCCATTAGGAGTGCTACTAATCTAGTTCTGTCTTAATTATACTATTAGGGTAAATGTCACCAGATGATGCATTTATATACAGTCTTTCAAAATCTTTTTCCTGGAATGCAGAGAAAGAAATTATCCATAAAATATTTTATAGTAGTATTAACCCTGTATGTTGGAAACTCTGTAACTGCCAGGACAGTTTACTTTTTTCCTTTATTCAGCTTCTATGACAGAGCTGTTTAGGAGAAATGGATAACTGGTTGTCAGATAAAAGAATTGCCAACATACTTTTTGGGTGCCTGTGCTCCAGGATTCTTGTACCTGTATCAATTAAATAACTTATTTAAAATAATGTTCCATGTCACAGACTGGCAAGTCCAAGATGCTAGATAACTCTCAACAAAGTGACACAATGAAATGATTAATGGTAAAAATAACTAAAGAATTAGTAAATCATTTAAAAAATCAAATTACCTGATATTCAATTCTGACCCACTGTACCTAGAAAGTTCATGTGGAAAGCTATAATTACCCTTTCTGTAAAATGGATATTTCATTCTTCCACAAGAAATATGCAGATAAGAGAAAAACATCAAAATTCATAACTGCTCAGATTTCTGAAAAGAAATACTCACTTTTTTCTAGCACGAAAATGTTACCATCTGGCCCCTGTGGGTAGAGATCAAGCACAGAGCTGAGACGCTGCAGTTTGTAACCATTCATCACAGAGCAGAGGTAACATCACTGGGGGCTTCACTAAGCCTTTTATTAACAACTTACCAGGTATACTAGAGATTTTTGGAAAAACTAAAGCAAAATATCAGAAAACAAAATTAAGGAAAATCCCAAACATCTAATCAAAATAACAACAGAAATTGAAAAAAGAAAAACAACAAAAAACCCAAAAAAACAAACAAAAAAAACCCCCAAAACCAACCAACCAACCAACCAAACAAACAAAAAAGCCCAAACAATAAAGTTTTCTTAGTGGAATAAATTTAAGTAGATTTTTTTTTTCTCATATCTGTGCAGGGCTATGAGCACTCATTCCCTCCGAGCTCAGGTGAGAAAATATCTCATCAGATATTTTTATTTAATTCTGAAGCTGATCTTTTACAAACCCCAATCAGAAGTGTGGTGGTTTGAAAGCAGACAATGGGTGCTGAGTGGATGCTACACACGTTTGATTCTGTGCACTTGAAACACCTCTTTGTCACAGGTCTGCCTGGTGTTTCACTTCCATCCTGGTGTGTAATGTCATGGGAGTGTCCTTTGTCATTCTGCATTAATGGTGCTTGTCAGACACAGAGCACTCATGTCTCACAGACTTGTGACCTGGCACAGATGGCACCTCTGCTTATACCTAAGTTTGCCTCTATACATCCTAAGATGTTTCATTTATTTGGGGGGGGGAGGGGGGGGGTGGGGGGGGTGGGGGGTGTGTGGTTTGTGTTTTGTTGTGCTTTGCTTTTTTTCTCAGTCTGCACTAAAAAGCTTCTTTACAGGAGTTTGGCATGCAGGTCCTGTTGTTAATCCAATCCTTCAGCATCTTTCTTAAATGGTACTAGAGGAAAAAAGAAAATAGAAGAACTCTCCTGGGAGTGTTTGTAGCCACCCACTTCATCATTTGTCTTCCTTCAGCAACACCAAAATCCAGATTTTAATATCTGCTACCGGGCTAAGGACATGCAAACCTTCATCTTTGTCATGTTTTGAGCAGTCACTCTTTGATAAGGCACTTGAAAAAGCCTTTAGGTGCTATTGAGGCCAGTGCATAAAAATGTATATTTAAATGTGTTTTCACTATGTTCTACTGGGATCATGACTTCGCTCTGCAGAAGACCTGTTGGAAAAAGAAAAAATCCCTGCCCACAACTTAGTGCAAACAAGCAGGAAACAGAAAGGAATGATGTCTCTTCAGTGATACAGAGTACATGAAGGATTCTCAGTAGCACACTACAGATTAATAGAAGAAAAACATATGTGTGTGTGTGTGTACGTGCCTGATTAGGTCAGGGTCTTTTCACCTAAGGATAGTCCTATCCCACAACACCTTCTGGAGTCCCATTAACAAAAAAACCACCAACCCTTAAACACTCTTTTAAGTCATCTCAAAGAGACACTATAGGAGGTATTTTTACAAAAAGTTTCTCATTATCAAATTCTCAGACAGTTGAGGAGTAGAAATTCATATCTTGAGCAATGCAACAATACAAATGGAAGAATGAAAAGCAAGCTCATGTAAAAAACACACAAAAGTATAAAAATAAAATTTCCTAATAATTAAAATAATCAAACAATATTTTGAATTTTTTTTAATTATTTTACAAAGGATGTTAATCAATTTTACAACAAAGAGAAAATTGAACAGTCACTTGCCCATCTTAAATCTCACTACCTTGACTTCTTCTGCCACACTGGTGTACATTTCTGAGGACTGGCTTGTCTCACTTCCTGGCTGAACTTCTTACAACTGTAATGGTCATTGCAGATTACTCAGTTTCTTTATTCTTATTCTATTAATAACTCAACATCTTCCTTTAAACAAAAACAATTTGGTGCAATAATTCCATAATATCTGTGCTTTATCTGTTTTAAGATTCTTAGTAGATGGGGAGTAGATGAATGTATGAGCAAAATAGCGGATGATCATAAACATTTAGAATAAAATTTCACCCAAAGATATTAGCTATTGCATGCAAAAATAGCTTCATTTTTTGAATATAAATTCCAATTTATTTTGAACTGTATTTAAAGCATGGTGTTTGTGTTGATTTTAGAATGAGGCTTTGTAAAACTGTCTAAAAATGGGTATGGTATGTATGGATTATTATTTTGTAGCTAGAACAAGTTAAAATTGCTCTATGAAGAAAATGAAATAAATAAAATGCCCAAACTTTTCTCATATATCCAGCCGATTCTTTTACTGAATTTTACTCTCTGCTACAAATTTTCATCTATATGGCAGCTTTAACCAGGCTAATGTCAGAAACATTACTATCTTTTTTTCCCACCATTATAAAGTCATAAACTATTTGAATCAGCTAGAGATCCAAATCCTTCTGAAGCAGATCTTAAGCAATCAGCTTTAGGTATATCACATCAGATTGGCCTTTTGCTGTACTAACTTTAACAAGGATGAATTATTTTACTTATACCTGTCCTGGTGTAATCCAATTTCATCATTCTCCCCAAGCATTGCCTCTGGCTAGGAGCTGCTCTTCTCAGGGACTGTCCTCTGAGCATGAGGTGACTTCACCTTCCTGACCAAGGACAATGAAGAAATATGTGCCACAGAGGCTCATTTGGAGTGCCTAAATCATGTGAAATGCAGGTGAAATTTGCCTTGTAATATGATTTAAAGCAAAAAACTTACTTTATGCCGTGGAAACACCTACCCTTGATAAATACATGCTTGTGGCCAACATGAAACTGTGCAGTAAACCCACCTCTCATGTTCACTAAATACGCTGCTATTTCCAGTATCTCAGAAACTCAGGAAAAGTCTTAAAAAACAAGTATTGTGCTTTGTTTCATAATTTATATTAATAGTCAGAGATGTTTAGTCCACTTCTACTGGCCTTCTCCAGTTTCTTGGTGAATAAAAAATAATGGAAAAATAGCATTTTCATAATTTGCCATGCAAAATGTTCTTCAGTTGTGATGATGGTGATGGTATTTTCTTTCTATTTATTTTTCCTTTTTTTTTTTCCATTTTTTTTTTATTTTAGTTATAGACTTTAAAGCTTCCAACTTGGTGCTATTAGAAAATCAGAAAATCAGAGAAAATTTGGAAAGGAAGCTTGCAGTTAGTCTGGGACAAACTCCTCCTAGAAGCAGGGACAACTTTCAATTCAACTAAGTCTGTGCAGTTCATTCCAGAGAAGGTTTGAAATGCACATGTTATCCTTTATCTAAACTGTGTATCTTAATGCTTTCCTCAGTCGTTGGTTTTGTTATTCTGTGAAAGATTTAGGAGTCCCGCTTTTGGGCATTAGAAATTCGTATTAATCTATGGTGAAACTTGAAGACTACTCTGTTCCTCCTCTTTTTCAATTAATTAAAGATAACATTCAGACAATAGCTGGTATCTTAACTGGAACTCCACTCAAAACCAATTTGTTTTATAGTGGGCTTCAGGATTAAATCTCATACTCGAGCCTAGCTCTTAATTTTTCAGCGTTGTTTTCATGGCCTCTTGTGACAGAATAACACGCACAGTGTAATGAGTTTGCCACAGCCATAAAGTTTATTGACTTAGACTTTTATCTCAAAGCATTGATATTTATGTGAGTAGATCGATGGATCACAGATGTTCACAGATGACCTAGCCAGTGGCATTATTCAGTATAAGACAAAAATACTTTTCATCAGGCTGCAGCTTCTGCGAATTTGCATCTCTTCAACCCTTTCATTTTTGTCAAAGTGGTTAAAATATTTACGTGCACAAGAGAAACAACACTAAGATATGAAATATTGTAGAATTAAGTTTAAAATCTTTGAGGTCTGGCAAAGATACAGTGGAATAGGTTGCCTAGCCTTCATCCTTGCCAGGCCAGAGGCTGTTACACAAATGTAAACTTAGTCCTAAACTAGATAGTATGCAAACTCAGTCCAGTTGCAGAACTGATCCATGAAGAATATGTCCTTTGGATAATCTCACCACTTCCAACTCTGTAAGAAAACTAAAATCTATATTTTATCAATGGAAAAATATTTTATGGTTTTTTTTAATAAATATGAACATTGGAGCCATGATGATATCAACACCATTATATTACAGGATTATTATTTTATTAGAGCTGATTTACTCTTGGGGAAAATAAGTAGTGAAAAATATTCATACAAGTTTTTTTTTATCCCTGAAGACCTTGGTAAGTTATAATCAGGGATAGAAAGTTATTTAGAGAAGTGATCTATGAAGACTGCCTTAAAACTGCCCTCAAATTTGCCAAAAGATACTGTGTTTTTTCTAAGAACAGCATCTGATGGATGTGTTTGATGTCTTCAGTGACTATGAAATATCAAATATTAACAACTCAGACTATTAAATTCACCAAATTATTTTGTCATTGAAGGCTGGACTGAAGCCCTTTTGCCAGAAAGTTTTTAAACTTAGGAAAAAAAAAAAAAAAGGAAAGGAAAAAAAAAAGGAAAAAAGACAACAGCAACAACTAAACCCAAGAATTTCAGACATACAAAATAAGTAAAATTCATTAAGTTCATATAATAATAATAATAATATATGCTTTATCTTATGCATTATTTCTTTTTCCTCTAGTGCAATTCTAAGTTTACAAGGCTCACCCTTTCTTGGAAATCATTATTCACCAGTGCCATCAGAGAGGGGAAAAAAAACCAAACCCCTTTGGACTAAGTTTTCTTGGTTTAATGTTAAAATTCATAATTGTAGAGGATAAATTTCCTGACAAGATATCAAAAATACATGGCAAACTAGGAATAGCATCTTTACTGTACTAGTGACACTCTAGTTGAACAAGCATCCAAGTCCTCACTACATATCAGTGGTAGTAAAAACTTTGGTGAAAAATTTTGTTTCCAGACTTCGGAGAATTTAAACTCACAGGAATTTAAAAGAGTGTAAATTACCAATTTTCTGTTCTCCCTCAAGAAAGAGTTCTTTCCAATTGTCCTTTTCAGAGAAACAGACATTTTAGTATGGCAATTAGCTAGTTTACTTAACTGAGAAGCAAATATTCCTGTGATCACTCAGGCTAACAGCAAAGCCAAGCAAGAACAAATCCGTACATTAATGACTGCAGATGGCAATACTATTCTACATCTCATCTCTTCTGCATTGCAAATTCTCTTATTAATATCCTTGTATGTCCATTTTAGACTTGGGGATTTTTTTCTTTTTTTTTTCATGCTACTCCATATTTCCCCATGGTGTTCATAATTAAAAGTCTCAAGAGTAGACTAAAGTTAATCTGAGCTCTTGTTCTGCCTCTGAGTTTCATAATTATAACTTGTTACATTCATGGCTTTTTATAAAAGTCCCAATGCTTTATGCACTGCTGTAGCAGTACTGCTACTCTTTTTTTGCAGAGAGGAAACAAGGGCAGAAGGGTATTTATCTACATCCTGAGAGCCAACTGCACATCAAGTCAGGCTTGAAAACAGCAACCTAAGCACAGAAGCTACAGATGCTTTTGTGGGAAAGGTTTCTTGGCTTTCCTGCATGAGGTCAATTACAGTACCAATTACATCACAGCTTTAGCCAAAATCCTCCTGTTGGTATTGAAACAAATCTACTGCTGGCATCCGTTACATATTTCAGATCACAAAAAGAAAAAAAAAGTCCAGTGTAATTTCAGTGAGGATAATGGTGCAAGCTAAAACTTCATGAAAAATGTTACACCTGAACTTTTTCGACAGGTCATTGTACTATCCACTCTGATCTGCCCAATAAGTCTACTCATAATTTTTAGTGCATGCCCTACTGTGGTCAAAATGCTTTATCCCCACTTTCCAGTAGCAAACCTAATTCTCCAAAGGGGGAAAAGAAATTGTAAGAGGGAATGGGAATGTGTCATGAGTAAAATACAACCAGCCAGATGGCACATGGCTCTGAGTCAAGTGAAAGACAAATCTTCTGCTCTCCCAGGGCAATAGATGGGAGAGACTGAGTTGTATGAGATGTAATCCTTCTACCAGCTCTCTAGCCTGTGTGGCAAACAGATCTTTTGTGGCATCACAAAGGGTTTGAGCGCTCTCTATACTTCTATTTGAAGGTAATAGACAATAGGAGAATTCAAACTGAAATTGTCACCACAGATCTTGACAAAAACAACAAAAAAAGAGGCTCTGTACTCTACTCTGTAACAATTTAAGGACTAAAAGCAATTAGAAAAATCAATTCACTCAATGAAGGCCTAATGAAACATCTACTGAGGTATGAGGTAATCAGAGTGATTTTAATATTTGTCTTGTCTATTTCCACATAACTTTTGTCCGAGAATACCCACCTTTACAAAACATTGGTTGGGAACAATTTCCACTTACAGAAATGGCAGACCTCACACCTTGAAGAAGTCTCAGCACCTTCAATGGCTGCTGAGAGTCAGCTTCTGCTCCCCTTTGTCTGCCAAGACACTCTGGTTTTGTCCTTGCCCCTTTCTGTATGACTGCACAGGGGTTTAGGTGTACCAGAATGGTTCTGGGAGAAGAAGATCTATAGGGTTTTGTTTCCCCTTTCAATCTAACTAATTTTATGTGAAAGTAAAACATCCTTGGAATCAAGCTGGCTCTGGCCACCTAAGTATCTAGCTGCTACCAAGATGGATGCCTCCCTTTCTCTTCCATGCACTGGTTCACAAGATACAATCGAACTCACCAACTCAGCAGAAAACAAAAGGATGAAAATAAGACCTAAAAAATTAATAAATCAAAAAATAAATACTTGCTTAAGTAACTGAACTGGCTCATAAGAGTAAGGCATGTGCCAGGCAGCTCACAGAAGTAACGGGATCACATCAGTAGGAGTTTAAAAAAAAAAAATGTTCTTCCTGCAATGTAATTTGTCTATATGCATTTTCACTTGCATTGTGCTAGGGTTTACCCTCTCTATATTTTTATTTAACAGTACAGAATTATTTGGGAGGTCCTAAGTTAAAATGTAAGATGTACCCAAAGTATGTATTCTGTCACCATCTTCATGAGCTGTTTTAACCAGGTGGGGCAGTGTTTCCCTTATCTTCTGCTAATGGCTCATCAGTGCCTTGCCACATGACTCATAGATAACGCCCCTGGGAGCTATCTCTGTTTAATGGGCCATCAAGGACCCATCACATGACTCATAGAATGATATCAGCCCATTGTGAGATGCTCTGCCCACAGGGAGGAGCCAAATATTCCCACATGGATATAATCCAGGGTTTGGGACACCTTTTGGGATGCCTTTTCCCCACTGGATTCCCAGAGGAGAAGAGCTACCAGACCTTCTCTACAGGATCACTGCTTTGACAAGATCATTTCATCTGGATTGCTACTACCACCCTAACTAACAGGGTGTCAGGTGGCATTCTGATTCCGTCAGTGGAATTTTGTATTATTGAATTTATTTTACTTTATTTTACTTCTTTTCTTCTTTCTCTTATTAAATTGTACTTCTGACTTAGAGTCTCTCACTGGTTTTCCTTTCAAACCAGCACAGGAGGGCAGGGGGGTGGACACAGGAAGTGAGGAAAAAAGAAACGAACTCTTCTTCTTTGAGGATAGACCTTAATTAATTAAGGATAGACTGAGGCCAGAATTGTCCCACAGGTCATGCAATTACACTCAGTGGAAAAGGTTAGGTTTTGAGATTAAGCTACCCTAGACATACTCGAAAGCAAAGCTTTAATTACAAGCCAAGACACAACCTTTGTCCATCACTGCATTCATCAGCTCTGGGGTCTTCAGCACAGGAGAGACATGGACCTGTTGGGGAAAGTCCAAAGGAAAGGCTGAAAGAAGTGGTGTTGATCAGCCTGGGGCAGAGAAGGCTCTGTACAGTCCTTAGAGGACCTTGCAGTATCTAAGGGCACTCCGAGAGAGCTGGAGAGGGACTTTTGACAAGAACTTGTAGTGATGAGGGGGAATGCCCTGTGCTTTATACTAAAAGAGGGTTAATTTAGAGGAAATAAAAGAAAGCTTTCTTACAATGAGCATGGTAAAACACAAGTACAGGTTGCAAAAATCATACATCCCTGCAAACATTCCAGATGAGATTGAGCATGGGTTTGAGGAGCCCGATCTGCTTGAAAGTGTCCCAGTTCATTGCATGTCCCATTCATGGACAAGACAGTCTAAATGGCTTTTAAAGTCTCTTGCAACCCAAACCATTCTATGATTCTATGACCTGCATGCTCAACTATTATGGCTCAGAGGGCTACTATACTGTTTTAAATGAAAAGCCATTTTTAATCAATAAAAGGAAATTTATTGATAAATCGCCATAGAAAAAAATCTGAGAAAACCGCAATCAAAAGAAATCAGTTCCGAGCCTGGGGTTGGAGCTGGGTGAACTGAGATTCGGCCTCTATCACACCGAACCTGCCCTGTTCACAAAGTCTGTTTTTGTGAAGTCTGTTTTAATACTGTTTTCCAGTGGAATGTCAAATTACCCCATCCTTCTTTGTCTTTTTCTCCTTTTCTGAATATTTATAAAGTTTTCTTTCTCTGCTGTTAGTCCACTGAACAGCTTTCCGGGAAAGGATGATTGTTTGATTCAATTTATGGAACCCGGTATTGGGATGCACTCTGGTGATGATGTTGCCCAGATGCATATCAGGTGTTGATCACCGGGTCGTTGGCAGTCCCATCTTTGGAGGAGACCCATCTCCTCCTGATGCCACCCTCTTTTCGGTTGCAAATAGGTCTTATCTCTGGCTGCTGACAAAGGC
>VZUI01036599.1:0-24273 GCA_013401135.1 Cettia cetti | reverse complement strand
TTACTATTACTATTACTATTACTATTACTATTACTATTACTATTACTATTACTATTACTATTACTATTACTATTACTAACAACATTATTATTAACATTATTATTATTATTATTAACATTACTAACATTATTATTAATATTAATTCAATATTATTAAAATTATTTCAAACTCACCAGTGAAACTGAATTAAGAAAATCAACTGAAACTGAATTCTAACTCATGCCAGGGATGTTTTATTCAGCTTCGGTTGACCATGGGTCTCACCACATTTGAGAAGGGCAGGAAAATTGGAATCCCAGAATCCCAGTGAAGCAATCTCAACAGCCAAAAAACAATGCACTTCACTGCATGTTGCTGCATTCTGATGGGAAGTTAAAATAATGGCTTGTAGTTTACATGTAAGTGCAGCAAGAATCCAAAATCTATAGACTTCTAAAACCACCAGTAAGCCCCAGTTCTTCACCTGGGACATAAACCTCCCTCAGAGGCATATTTCTGTGCATGCACTCACTGTAGAAGACAGAATTGGGATTATCGTTTTTGTCCCTTCTCCGGTGGGGCTTGTACAAGTTCATTCCATTACTGCACTGATGAGAGTGATGCAGGCAATGAGGTCATGACTGCAGTTACCTTGGTCCTTCGAGGGTCTCTGGGGAATCATAGCCCTTTTCTCTAGGAATGCAGCTGCACACTTTCAACCTGCATTTATCTTACAAAGCAGTGTGTCTCGATTTGAAGTTCTGCACAACAGGATTCCTCATAATGGACTTGACAAATCTGGGGCAGTGCACAGAAAATCTCCCTTCAAGGGAACAGGTTCAGGTGCACCGACACTGATTTTCACTCTTCAGCAGATGGAAGGCTATTTAGAAGTGGAACACTGAAGATGGCGTTATTTGCCAAGAGTTGCATTCCAGAGTTTAAAGGAAAGGATCTGTCAAGCAGAGAGGTTATGCTGGTGAGAAACTCCAAGACCACCCCAACTCCATTCCATCAGGAGGAGTGAATGATCAGTGACCTTGAGCAGATACTTCTCTAATGGGGGTGGAGGCCATCGAGAAGACTTTTTGTACCTATGGAATATGTCCAAGGAGAGATATGAGGTGTGTCTAAGGAAAGAATCTAAGACAAAACAAGAAACTGCACAGCCATCCAAGCATCTGGGAAGAGGTAGCACTAGCTGACCCAACAGACTTGTTAGTATGTGCATGGTGGAGATGAGCTTCCAGGAATGGCTGAGCATATTCTCTCCCTGTGGATTTCTGGATGGGATTTTTAGACTGGGATCCATCTCCCTGTGAACTCACTGAAGCATATACCGGTTCCAGACTGTGTTGCCATGCTCAGTAGCTTGTGGGAGAGGAACAGTGTAAAGACAGTCCTGCCACACTGGACTTAAGAGGTTACTCTGTGAAGTGGGGGCATGTCAGGATATTCACAGCTCTGCTGTAATGAGGGAAATGTCCCAGGCAGGAATAGAGCCCTGGGGATAGGGGTGTATGACATACAGAATAAAGCTAAGGTGCTAAGATGACCATACTTCAACTTCTGAAAAAAGAGAAGAATGAACAGGCTCTTCCTTTTTTTGTCCAATCCTGCTGTTGTACTCTCTAATGCTGCTGAGGTATTGTTAACTCAGTATGTTAGAATCTGTTTGTTAACTCTCCATGGAGATAACAAGAGGAGTGAGAGTGCATTTGGGAAAAGGTAGAAAGAGAAACAGTAAGGAAAAGATCTGGGAAGGAAAGCCAAGGACAAGCAGAAACAGTCATGATGCTTTGGCTGGGACATATATTGAATAATACTTCCGAGTTGCCCATAAAGTGAAGATCCTGGCAGAGGGTGTATCTGGATGCTAACTCAGCATTTGTATGCTATGAAGATAATACCATGGGGACTTAGTCCATTTTCCTCATTGAAATGATCTGCTCAAGTGAATTAACTTGGTTTCCAACTCATCCAACCTTAATCATCCTCCTTTGAAGTTCTTCTTCCTCATTCATGCTGTAATTGTGCCCTATATAAAAAATCCAATGTGTCTCAAAGGCAGCTGGAGTACAAACCACAGAAGGGACATGGAGGTCTTTTATCCAAGACAGACCTACACTGAAAATTAATCCTGGTTTTGGACACGGTAATAGCTCTCAGATTAGAGAGACAGAGGAAGGTAGTGCCACTGGACTGCTAACTATGCCTCTGCTTGCTGCCCTTGAAAGGAACTGATTCAGGGGACATTGTTCATCCAGACTAAAATAATTGTTGAGTCAAAGGAAGGTAGAAAACCTTTCTGATATTACATAAGCACATCATGTAACTTAAACTGAGGGATCAGTTCAACTCTGTAACTGTAGTGAAATAAAATTGTTAAAAGAAGGAGTGAGAAGGGGTTTAGAGACTGACTTTTCTGTCATATCTCTCGGGAAGAAAATCTCAATGAAAGCCACCAGTATTAATGAAAGCCAATTGGAACTTGATAGGAATTATTTTGCTATTTTGTCAGCGTTGGTTGGAACACAGGGATTTAGGAAGATTTCCTTTGTAGAAGCACATCTAGGAACACTGTGCTGTCTCCTCTGAGCTGTGAGAGGCACAAGCCTTTGGGAATTTGTATTTCTCTTAGGATCTGGTTTGTATGCAGCTTTTCAGATTTTCATGGAAGACCAACAAACCCACATTACTGGCATCTATTAATTGAATGGGAACACACAAGCCCAGACCCAAATCCTACCTACATGCCATGAAGAAACTAGGAGGATAGAAGGGAAATTCGGGTTGCCTGGAATCGCAGTGCCTCTTCTAAAAGTTTTCCCCATAAACAAATACCTTATCACAGTGGCGTAAACTGCCAAATCCCAAAGAATGGGCTTCGAGAAAGTCCTTCTCAGGTTATTAAACAGGTCCTATCAAAGAAATGGCACATGAGAAAGTGGCCTTTGTTTTTCAGTCATGATGGGTCCAGGGACTGGAGTGGTAAGAGGGCATGGTGAGTGGGGACCAGCACAACATCTAGGGGTCCTAGAGAGTGGAGCATGCTACAGTTGAGTAATTTCCTAACTGCATTTGCTGGTATTGCACTTCGCTCTGACCAGACCATTTCATTGCTTTTTATTGGAAGTGCACAAACATTCTCTCCCATTTGAAAGGAAGGAGAGGGAAGAGCTCAGCTTCAGGGAAGAATAGAGAAATCAGAGAGTGAGGGAGGGAGTGAGCTGTTAAGAAAAGAGCAGGTATAGTGCGTGTCCGATGAGGTCCATCTGTTCCTCATTAACCAGATGTCTCCCACCAACCTCCTGAAGTGCCATTGACTGTGTATTGTCAGGACAAGAAGGGGATAACAATGCCATCATGGTGCAGACATTCATACACCAACAGGAGTCCTGCTATGCAGCCATCCCTCCCTCTACTACCCTTCCAGATTGGGTGCCAAGTCCCTCTTTTTCATAATCAGCTTTTAAACAGTTGCATCCTCATAAAGCTTTTTGCATTATAATTGCCATGTGTTTCATGCTGCTCTGAAAATGGCAAGTTATTTCAGCCCACTTTACCAGAATCAGACCTTACTTCCTGTAAGTGTGTCACGACTTCCTGCAGCATTTAAAAGAGAGAAGTGAATACTTGGTTTTAAAAGTGATTTCTGCTTGCCAAACTTCATCATTTTAAGAGTCAGAGAGTCCTTGGATTCGCACCTATATCCAAAATACAGCAGTAGATTTATGGACAATTCAACCTACTAAAGATTATTTAGAAATGCAGGAAGAAGCATAAATTACTTTCTCTGTGTTGTTAGCCAAGGACCATTTATAATAAGAGCCCATTGAATCCTCCTTACTCCAAGGGTGATCTGTGCAGTGTGTTTTCCTATGGGCATGTCAGCCCACATAAGAAAACTCTGTCTTACTCTCTAGGTTGTATTCACAGCGTGTTCATGGCAAGTATTTCTTTACCTCCATATCCCTGATGAAAGCAAAGCACTCTGTCCTCAATCCTCTAAATCATTCCACAGCACAGCTCATAAATTGTAGTGTGCAAATGGAGCATCTGCAGAGCTGCAGCCACAGATAATGTGATGCTTCCACCTATTTTCTTTTGTAAAAGCATGCAGGCTACGCTGTACACTGGGCCCCTGACTCAAGTAACAGCTAGAAAATAGCTGTGTCTTGACCTTGCCACTTTGCTCCGAGCTCCTGCACACTGAACTTGAATGGCTGAAAGAGATCTGGGTGGGCATGTGTCCTCCAAAAGCAGGAGCTCTGAGCACTTGCCAGATGAGCAGCTGAAGGCCTCAAGAGCTTGTTGAGATCAATATCTGTACCTCTTTCAGAGTCATTATACTTAGCGAGCCTGCAATGCTGCTAGAAATGCACTAGGTTTAAATGTCTGTTGAACAGCTGGTGCTGAGCCTCATGTTGATGTGAGACCTCTGCATGAGCTGTGCACTCTCCTTGGTGTCACGGTGTTATTACATTGCTGTAACTACAAGAGTAACTCCAGTGTGGGTTCCTGCTCGCTGTGAGGCAGGAGTCCTTCAAACATCGACAGCAGTTGGTCCTCGTACCCTGGTGGGTGATGACTGAGACTGCACACAGGGGCAGTGGGATTGCTGAACCCCATGCACATTGCAAAAAGCTGAACACAGCCAGGTAAGGATGGAAAGGAATAAAGGATGACTGTTGGGGGGGACATTGTGTTTATTGTTTTTTCATGATCTGTTTTTCCTGAGAGGGGATAGGTTCAGGAGTTTTATGCAAATTTCATCTTTATCACAGATGTGTTACATCTGGCAGTGACTATAAGTGAAAGTGTAAGCTCATGCCTCATGATAGGTTTCTGTGAAAGGCTGTACTTAAGCTGCCTGGGGAAGTTCTGTGAGCCTGCAGGGAGAGGCAGGTGCAGTAGGAGGTCAAGCTCTCAGGAAGGAATGGTCGATAGAGCTCTTTACCCCTCAAACATCCCTGGAGATGCACAGTCAGGTGTAGTGCTTTTGTCTCTCTTTACACTCCAGAGTCTAAAAGCATGCTGGAAACCCAGCAGCTGGATTCTGCAGCCCCAATCTGATTAGTGTCCAACAAATTTGGCTCATAGCCAGGTTGGTGACAACCTGATCAATCAAATTCAGAAAATCCCTTTTTAGCTTCACAGCTGACATTTGGAAAGATCTGGGAATATGTTTGGGAATTGAAGGCACCTGCTGAACACGAATGAGAAAGAAAAAAACCCCACAGATAGGTGGGTGGAGAAAGAAATGAATGGAGGATGGTGTGATGATTCCATGTGCTGGTGTTTGGAAGAAAGCAAGCCACCTAAGATGCCAAATTGTGTCCTTGCCTGCATCACTTGGCAAACATGAAACTGCTCTGTGATGGCAACTTAATGTGGATGCATTTCCGTGTCTTGCCTTTGCCATAGGAAAACACACCTGGAAGTTTCTCCAGGTGAGTTACAACTGACGTGGACAGTCTGAGGAGAAAGCTGGGGTCCAGCAAGACATGGGAAAACACATCCCAAGTGCCTGTTGTTGCTATTAAACACCATCTGTCATGGCCCTATGCAGGAATTCAGTATTGGATTAGTTTTACATCACAAAGGCTAAATGAAATAGTCTGCGTATTAACCTCACATGCATCATTGCTGAATGTAAGAATTAGTAGTTTATGCTCACTTGTAGTAGCCGTGGATTTGACCCAATATGTCAACTTCATGCCTTATTTTCCTGACACTGCTGAAGACTTAAACAGCATCGATTTAATTTTTTTTATCCCTTGCTCTTCTTCTCACTCAAAGCATTGTAGAATTGTTTTGGTTTCTTTAATAAAACCTTTTTTAGGTGCCAAGTAAGCCTGCAACTACAGCAAGAACAATACCCCACTGTTCTCTCTTTCCTTTTTGGTTCTTACAACCTCTGAGTATCAATCAGGCATTGCTTTGCAGAGAAGAAAAAGATAATAGCGGATGACTTAAAATATTTCTGCTGAGGAAAATAAGAGTTTGATTTCAGTTTCAGGGGGAATAACTTTTTTCCTGCCTCACTGAATCTAATAGAAGACCAGAAAGATCTGATGTGGCTCCAGCAGAGACCTCCTGTGTTCAAAGGATCTGGGAGCTTGCAAGAAATACTGTAGAGTTTGATTTGGCTCTAATATGTTACTGATTGCTATCCATGACATTTCCCTGGAGCATTAGAGAACATCTGTGTACTTCACACTTGGACAACTTCTGTGGTGTGACAGGTAGTGGGGCCAGGTAAATAGCACTTTGGCGGAGTCATCTGATATGGACTTACGGCTTGGTGAAAAGTGAGTTCAGCTCTGCTGCAGTCTTTGTGTATACTTGGCTAACCACTTAACCTTCCCATGTCTGAAATTTTCCACTAATAGAATGGGCATGGAAGCATTTTCTTGTGCTCCAGGGACATTGGGTGATGGAAAGCATCAAGGAGTGAAAAACCGTGGACTACCAGAATGGCTTCTATTGCTCTGAGCAGGAGACAGCAATTGCATGCATAGGAAGCACAAGTTGAAACCTCACCCAGCAGCATTGGTTTTGCTGTTGAAAATTGGGACATTGTCTTCAGTAATTCATCTATTAACTTTTGTTTACCTGACCAGTGATGGCACTAGTGGGTTTGGAATGTCATCTTGATTGGCACCAGTAAAACTTTCATACCACAATCTGCCACTCTGTGTTCTAGAGGCACCATGTGTATCATGGAAAATAAATTTATTTTGAGGGGTTTAAAAATGCTATTGAGACTATTCTTACATTCTTTTTCTGCAAAAGTAAGCATCACATACTACTTAATCAACCACACAGACCTCACAGGAGGCCATAATGGTCCTTAAAAAGTCCTGAAATAGTCTCTCTATGCATAAAAATGTCAACATTTTAAGCTCATGCTATTCAAAGTATGGAGGGAAGCTGTGGATTTCCAGCTTTCTCAGTGGTGTCTGAAGCAGGATGGTTGGTGTGGGGGTTAAAGGTGGCTTTGTGCTGCATTTGTGCTTTTCTGATCACCAGACCAGAAGAGATTGGCTTAGTCTCTGATACAGGCTGGAGTACCTCAAGGCTGTTGTAACATATACCTGACCAAATCCTAACTGAAAACAAGGGACCACTGTAGCAGGGCACTCCTGGAACATGATGTCTTTTAGTGTTTGGTCCTTCAGCCACATCCCTTCACTGAGGGAAAGTTTATGCATTTCTTGTCTGTGTGGGGAGTTCCTGATAACAGGAATTTAAACCACCAATGCGCAGAAATGTTAGCACAGGGCAGGATCTGACTCCATGGAGTCACGCAGCAACAGAATTAACTGAAATAGCATGATGCTTTCTCTTTGGAAAAAAAAAATCACTGCCTCAAGAGTAACTTGTTTTGGGCCTTGGGCAGGTGTTGTTTTGGAAGGCAGAATCACAAATGTCACACTGTCTGCTTAAACTAATAAATGAGAGAAATGCACATTTTCCAGGGAAGAGATACTTCAGCCATGAGAAGTAGCTTTAACCCAGTGCAGTAAAAGGCTAAACAGCAAACCCTTCTCATCATTCCCCTGATGCACTCCAACAGGGCTCCCAGTAAGTTCAAGAGATGGTATCTGAAGTACTCAGCATGACCTCAAAAAAAGTGGTGTGACACAGCAGTACCTGATAGAACCAGCATGAAATCCCCGTGATAACCTAGCATGACCCAAAAGACTGACCCCATGACAACATTTGATTTATGGCAAATGACATGGATTTAATCATTCACTCTAGAATGCTGAATGACGCAGCACAGCGTTGCTCACTATGGCTCTGCTGAACTGGCACGCTCCGATTGGCTTTGGGAACACACCCATTGGGTGATTCATACAATTAAAGAGCTGCCAATCCTCCCAACACTAATGAAATGCATCTCTATTTCACTGGTAGCACTTTCTAGCAACCCATTTAGGCTTTTCTGCTGCTCTCATCACCTTAAGGTATGAGCACATCACAATTGATGGACAGCTGGTTTGTAGTTGAGGTTAAAAGGAAAACCTGGTTCCAAATAGGATGGAATTGAATAATTCATGAGTTTATAAGCAGAATACAAATATTCAGTCAGATAATTAATTGCTATACTGACTTAGCACAGATTGGATGATGTACCCCCACTTCGGGAGGGGGGACACATTCACATTAATCTAGGAAAGCTAAGAACTGTGTGTTCTAAGTAAACCAGCGTTACAAAACTGCTGTATGTGACGCAGTGCCATCACGAGGGAGACGCAGTGATCACCACGGAGTTGAAGCGGGAAAAGAGGAAGTTTAATTTTTCTTACAGCTTATATAGATTTCTAGAAAAGAGACCACGTTGGAAGACTGAGGTTCAACCTTTTCAATTCCACTGGTCTTAGAAAATGTCCATCAATTGTCCTTTCTACAGAAAGGAATGTAAACAAGATAAAGAATTCTGTAAACATTGCTTTTTTTACATGAAATTTCTGACTCCAAGAACTCGAAGGCCGGAAGGTAAGACAACAGCTGTAGTGTATAAACTATATCTCAAATGCGATTTGAGATTTCCTGCAGACCATGAGAAGGACAGTGTGGTTCTCCTCTACTGGAATGAAAAGTAAAGACAGCTTCAAAGTGCACAGCAAGCTGCCTATGAAGATCACTGATGTATGAGCATACTTCAGCCTGAGCAGGTGTATAGGGCTCAGTCCTCAAATTCATTCCAGTTGATTTAGCCCATTTAATAGCACAAAACAACAAATAATTTTGCTTACATTCCATCTGAAGACATTCTATATATAGGGGAAATCTTGGATGACATTGATTAAAGGACATGTGGACTCTGCTTAAGACTCGTTTCTCTTTCTCTGTCATTCCAGACCAAGTATGATTCAGACATACTGGAAGATTTAGTCTATCTAGGACAGCCAGTAGGGTTTGTCATGAACTAAACTAATTCGACAGTATTCTCTCAAACCTCACAACAGACCTAAATTGCCTATTACAGCCTCAGTTTCCCTTACTTCCTTTGGTCTAACACTCATGCGAATCTAGCTCACTTCCTTTCCTGCAGGAAAATGAAATCTTCCCTCACCATAGGGTCCAGCCTGATTCCCCACTCATTTTTTGCTGCTGTACAATTAAAAACCAAATTCTCCCTCATTCACTCTCCCCGTCCTCCTAATCTAATGCCTTGGTGTTATCCTGATAACAGCATGTAGAAATGTGAACTGACCTGCCTCCCATCTTGTCATCTTCTCTCACATATCCGACCCAGTTCCCAGGGTCTGATTTTGTACAACTATGAACATTTAGTCTTGAAAATTGATCACTGGCCCAGAGGCTAGATGTTTGTTACCCGGAAAAAAAAGATGACCTTACAGTTATTCTTATTTTAGGCCCTGAAAAGGGCAGGAAGTCCTACTACATTTGTAGTGAAAGGATCAAGAGTGGCCCAAGAGGGTCTTGGCAGGTTCAAAAAGTCATAACATTTGAAAGCATAGTCCACATTTGATCACCTATCAACAATTTATCAATAGCTCAGTGATTAAAAACAAAGCTCTTTCACTTCATTAAACACATTCAGTGCCATTTGCTCCACATTCCAAATGGCTGAACTGATGTTCCAGTGCAGCCTATTTTTAGTCTTTCTGATTAGTTCATTATTTAGGAAAAGCTACTGACTGTGTATCTGTTGCAGAGATCTAATTCTTCATGTGGATCCCAAGGAAGAAAAGAACTTCATATAGGCCTTAAGAATTTATTTGAATGTGGGTTTGACCACTGTCCCTGCTGTGGTGCGGCTCAGTGAAGTGATGAGCATGGAGCTTTCCTCTGCTTGACTCTTTTCCTTCATTTTTGTTATGGGAAGAAGACTGTAATATATTATATTTTTGGTTTTTTTCCCTGAGAAAACTAAGATGTAGATTGACAAAACTAGCAGTCTCAGTGAGAATTAAACAAGATACTCAAAATAAGTGATCTCTTGGGTGTCTGAGTAAATCACCACCTCCAGATCAGATTTTATTTATTTTGAGAACAAACTATTTCTTTGCTGGTAAATCCTACAGTTTTGTCATGAATCCAATGAATTTCCACTGGTAAGTGACAACCCTAGAGACAGAAGTGACCGTGTATCCCCAGGGCAGATACCACATGGGCAAAAGCATTCCAGCATTGCCTCTTCAGCAAGCTTCAGCCCTCATGTGAAAGGACAGGATCTGCAGGTCACATGGAGATTAGTCTCTGTGTCCTTCAGCCATGCCTGCTAAAACTGCAAAGGAGAAATCCAGCTGTAATGGCACCTTCTCGCGATTTCTCAAGCACTTGTACCCACGTCTGGGCCAAGATCCATTTCAGAACCCCAAATAATGCAATGCCCCTTGCATAGGAACACAATGAGATGGGATCATTAATTTCTTTCAGACCACCTGTGGTTTCCAAGCATGGGGGAAACCCCCTCCAGTCACTTAGGCATGCCTCTCTGGGGATACGGGAATTACATTTGGACTGAGAACTGAGAGAGGCTATTACTACAAGTCCCCATGGCACAATGAATGTGACCTTGCATGGGTTTTGGAATCTGCACACCTGAGTAAGCACTGCATCCTGACGACTCTCAGACACACAGCTTACTTGCCTGTGCAGGGCACCATGCTTGAGTAGCCATTAGAACTTGAAATACCTAAGCTAGCTTGCTTAGAGTTATTTGGGAACCTCCTTCTGGCACTGCCTGGTGCTGGGTAGGTGGGCCCTGTTCTGCATTCTGCTCTGCCTGGAGAAGGAGATGAAGTCAGTTCTAGGTGTAATACTTCTTAGTGATGTCAAAAGCAACAACACAGAAACAAGTTCTACACATTTGCTGTATTCTGCTTTGCTGCCTTTCATATGTCATTTGTCATCTTAGAGTGTCACTTCTTTGATGTAGGGACAAAGTTTTGTGCATGCACAGTGTCTAGCAAAAAGATGTTTCACCCCTATGTGAAGCAGCTTTTTGTGCAGCTGCAATGGCACAATGGCAAGAAAATGTAAAATTCTCGGAAAATCTCCACCAAAGAACAGCAGCCGGAGAGAAGCATTAGGTGTTGATTCCTCTGCTTTACCAAAGATAATCCAGCCAAACCATGGGTTCTTTTCCATGAAAACTGTACCTAAAGACTCCAGAAGAAGGACAAATTCATGTGCTTCCAGCTGTCAGACCAGCAGAGAGCCTCAATGTATGAGGTGGCTATGCCTGCCTTTCCTGGCATCACCAAATCAAGTCTAAAATTTCATGCTCCAACTAGTTTGTTTATTTCCTTTTTCAAACTTTACTGCACAGAGCCAAAACCACGGGTCACACTTTCCAAATTGCTGGAGGTCAAAGGCTGGTTGGTCTATGTGATTAATCCTGTCCAGTCTTTCTATGTCTGAACCCTTCTTTCTCCCATGGAGTAGGGCAGGAGGGAGTGAGGGAGAGGGCTGTTAGTGGTGGCAGATGTTGGCATCAGCAGGTGAAAATCCATCCCATTCCATAATTCAGAGAAGGTGGATGAGGAGGTCTGTCTCTCCATCCATCAGCTCCAGCTGATACTCCTGCTTCTCTCAGCAATTCTACCTCTGAGTCCCAGGATTTCTTCTGACTCATCTTCCTCTTTCAGGCCATGTATCTCAATTATCTCCTTCCAGCACTCACACTGCATTCCTATTACCACCTTCCCCTGTTATGTTGTGGCCAAGTCCTGGGTCCTCTCTTGCCTAATGTTTCCTTCTGGCCAACTGTGCTTTCCAGCTGTCACAGACCCTTCCAGCCCCAAATGTCCCTCCATTTCCAGCATGCAGAGATGCTTTCCTCCACAGCTGAGTCAGTTTATTCCCAGAAACCACCCATCCCTTCAGTTTCTGCAGAAGAATAAAAGTCCTCCCTGATCCTGGTACCTTTATATCATCACAATGCTCTTTCTCACAGTCTTGCTTTGCTCTGAATGCTTTCCCCCTCACTGTTCCTGTAAATGTGGGCCAAGCTGTAATGATGCAGCACACAGAAAAACACCTTTCTCCTGTGATCTTAGACAGCTCCTGGAATCATTTCCTGGAAAGCCATTCTTGGCCTTTCTGAGTTATGCTTTCCTGTGAACAGATGGACAAAGTGATGGATGAAGAGGGGAAGAACGGAACAATGATTGAGAAAGAGTTATGCAATGATTAGGTGCTCACCTAAAATTTAGAAAAATTGTCAGTCCCATGCATTTTTCTGTGCTGTGCTGCTGTTTGCATTGCAGTTCACTTGGCAAGATAGACATATTATTTTCTCTTTTGCTCCCTTTCCCAACAGCAAAGCAGCTGCACTTCTCTGCTCTGCTCTTGGCAGTTGTTCCCTTTGAGACTATTGAGTACAGTTCCAGTAGAATCCTCAGCTAAAGGACACTGTGCAATGTTGAGCTCCAATTATCTCAAGCAGCAAGCCTGTTCACAGCTGCAGTGTTGCCCTAAACCCTTGCATGTCATGAGAGACCCTATCATCCCCCCAGGTTTCCTCCCAAATTCTCGTATTCAACTTTTTTGTGTATTTTGTCTTCCTTGAAAGAAATACATGGCTTCTACTTTTGCAGACACAAGGACAGCAGGAGAGATTAAAACAATTCCATGTCTGGAAGACTTTGAGGTCTAGCCCACTGTCCAATCCCTCCAAGCCTGGAAGATATGATGGAACCTAAGCCTGGTTATTTCTTGAAGGAACAGCTACATGTCTCCACTTCTGCTGTTTCACAGGTCAACTTACAATTTCTCTATGTACTGCATACACTGAGATCATAGGGCTCCAGGCAGGCAGTTTGAGGAATATCTGGGACAGAAGCTTCTACACCAAACTGTAGCACCCCCCATACCAAAAGCATGCACTGCAGTAGTGCTCTGAAGCAACTGGAGGAGAAAGGAGCCTGGAGATAGCTATTCCTGGACCTTTCCTCACTCCTGCCCAACTGTATTTCCACAGTGCATTGGGGATCTCAGTCTCTCACTCAGCTGTTTCCACTGTACACCAGCCCCTCTTGCTGTCCTCAAAATACACTAAACCAGCTCTTCACCCTGCTTACAATGTTCCTACTGTCTGTGGCAAATTAGGAACTCCCGAACACAGGGAAACCATCCATCCTGTGGTCATGAAATTCAGTAAAACTAAATAGTGGCTCCAACCTATTCCCTGTACTTGATTTCTTAGTCTCTGAATATTTGATTTCCATCTCCCTCCCCCTTTCCTTCAGGCAGGATGACATTCTTTTCTGCCCAAATCCTTTCAGGCGCTACTGATCTTGAAGCTCCCCAATTACAACCACTTTTCTCGTGATGGTGACACCTTAAGAGACAACAGCAGCTGCCTATAAAGGGCCTCTGCCATCTGTTTCATTCACTCCTCACTCAAAAATGAGCAAGAGAAAAATGTCTTCTTTCATGATTCTGCCGCTGCCCTTCAAAAACCCATGACCCTCAGCCTAAGGAAAAGGGCAATGCTTGAATCCAAAACGAAGCAGCAGAAATTCTTGATGATTAGTCCCTTGAGACCCTGTACTCTGAAGAAAATTCTGGGGGGCATCTACATTTGGAAATTACTCCTCATGGATGTCTGAAAGGCAAAATTCAAAATCGAACCACTTCATCTAAACCACCGATCTTTCATACTGATTGTATCTGAAAGGAGATGCATGTGTGCATGTGCACACATGCATATTTGAACAGACTTAGTTGTGAGTCCTTTTCCACCACCTCTCCAAGGAGGCTGAATGGAATGGGATCAAGGCAACAAGTTCGTACCAGAAGGCCTATGGGCTAGAAATGTAAAGGGAAGAGCAGAAATGTCATCAGGAGTAGGACTGAGGGAGAAAAATGCAGACATGAGAGATGATGCGGAGAAAAAGGGAAGAGAAGAAGAAACAGTGAATTCTGAAGAAGAATGATGAAGAGAATGAAGAAAAATGGAAACGAAGGGTGAAGAAAGAAAAATATTATGGAACATCCTTGGGAGGAGATAAAGCTCCAGGAACCTGTTCTCAGAAATTTACTGTTTACAATGGACAGGTCACAGTAAGGTCGCAGAAGTCAGCAAATAGGGTTGGATGAAAAGTTGTTTCATTCACAGTGATCTGTGATACTGAATGAACACAACCATAAACCTGGGAAATATTCAGTGTGCAAGTATGATCCACCTCACTGCAGCTACACTGGTGATGTAAACAAGACCTGAAGAAAGAGAGAAGTTCTCTGAGTGATAGCAAATTTAAGAATGAAATGTTGTTATGAAGGAGTGGGAGGAGAAAAATAAAACCAGCACTAAAAAAATCATGTTCAGAAGGAGAATGAAAACTGAGAAACAGGAAGAGAAAAATCAGAAAGGGATAGAAAATCCAAGGAATGGAGGTGGATAGTGCTATTTATTTGACAGAATGTATTCTTTATACAACAAGCTAAATCAGAAATTTATAGATGTTTGCTTCTAGCAAAGACACACATCAGAAAAATCCCTACCCATGAATAGGATGACATTGCATTCTCAAGTTTTTGTATACCATCCTCATTTTCTGTTTTTCACAGCTAGAAGATACGAGTATATGCTCTGAGGGAATAGGAAGTGCAGGATAAAGTCCATATGCTTCTCTGGGGAGTTATAGATTTGATAGGAAGCTGGTATAAATACTTTAGTTGCAGAAGTGGATTTCACCTATCCTGCAGGGCTTGGTATGAAAACTTCAATTGAGTAGTTTGGAATTTTATGGAAGAGCTTTTCTATAACACAAGGAAAATAAATGGGTCTGGGAGACAGAAAGCTGTCAATAAAAAAGAGAGATTCCGATAAAGATAGAAACGCAGAAAAAAGAGAAAGGTAAGTTCATGGTCACCTCTGCCATTTTACATACTCCTCCATCCAAGGTGAGGAATCTATGAGAATTTTTGCCCCACAGGAAGAGCAGCCAAGTTGAATTTTTCTAATGAGGGTGAAAGATGATTAAAATGGGAATAGTTAAAAAAGGAACTGCTGGACTTGGTGAACAGCTGGCATAAGTAAATGCAGAATCTCATTACCTTTGGAGCTGTCGCACCCACTCACACTAGAAGTGAATTTAACCCCTGGTTTTGTTGGGTATGTCACTGCTGGAGTGGGGACACGCAGTGACCTTGGGGGCATGTATGTTTAAAGCATGCACACCCTTCCTCAGCCTTGGTCTCCTCTTGCCTACACAGGCAGCATAAGCAGCATGGCTCCATCCGAGTCACTGAGGTTACATCAGCGCAAACGAGGGGAGAATTGGGCCTCCATCTCTTGTGCATAGAAACACTACAGTATTGTACATCATCAGATGCCACTGCAGTAATCATTTCCACACATATAAGAGAAAAGAGACAACCTCGTTTTTAATTTAGTCATGATAGCATCAAAGAGACCCAAAGCCTATTGCTTTCTGGGAAGCAGGGACTTCAACAATAATAATTCTTTGCACATATATAGCACCTTCATTGCCAACTACTTACTTTGTACCCTGGGGTGTGAAGAAAAAGGACTCCACTTAATTCCATATGCTCTTAATTGCTCTCTATCCCAGATCCTTCCTAGCAAAATATGATAGAAATACCTAGACTCACTGTTAATTTGTCAAATTAGGGCAGTCATTGACACCAGCAGAAAGGCAGGCCTAGTTTGCATCTTACATTGCAACTGCACAGCATAGCATCTAGAAACGAAAGAAATGCCAGACTAAGTAAATCTGAGCTCTGCTTAATCCCTGACAAATGTTTCAGGGAAGAGGCAAGAACCACATGGCAGTCAGATAGGGGATAGACTGCCCTTGTGAAATGTTATCCTAGTTTTTATGGCGACTGGCTTAATTGCTGAATTACAAAACACCGAAAATGCTGTTCACATCCATTAGGAGGATGCTTAATTTTCGTGAACTCTGTCGTAAATGCCCGCTTGCTTGCTAAATGTTGTTAAAATCTTGGCCATGAGAGCTCCAGTGGCAATGAGCTCCACAGCCCTGATATGCATCAAATGAGAAAGCTTTAACTGGATCTCCCGTGACTCATGTCAGGTCCTCTTGTCTGTGTGTAACAAAATGGGGAAATCAAGAGCTACTGATCCACCTTCTCTAGCCCATTCATTATTCAACACAATCCAATCATTTTCCCTCTCATTCACCTCCTTTCCCAGGCAAACATGCCTAGCCTTCATACAGTCTTTCCTACTCTTCCTTGTCCCTGTCCCCCTTTTATGAACCCTATTTTGACTTTGCAACACCCCACCCTTGGATGGCCCTGGCTTCTGCACTCTTTGTTATCCCCTTTGCTTTACTCCTTATGCTTGGGGACTTGCTGGTGGTGGGTTTTCTGTCTGCAGCCATGTGCTGCAATAGACCATTAACAGCAGCGTCCCCGTTTCTGGCACCCAGTAAGTCACCACGGTTCATGTAGAGCCCTGCATGGTACACAAGCCCCCTCTTCTCACCAGCCAGTGATACCCTCTGCTCCTCCTTGCTCAGGTTCAGTCAACCATGAGGCTTGGAGCCCCCAGCCCCATTTACCTCCCCACCTCAAGTATTCCTGAGAATCTCAGAGAAAATCATTCCCCTGAAAACAGTTCAAAACGGACGACTGCTCGCTGACACTCTTCTCCCTGACAACCAGAGATCCTTCACTGTAGTGCAAAACCACCCCAGGGTTATGGCTTGAGAGACCCTTATTTTCCATTTGGATCCTGGCCTGATCCATGTCTGAGGGTTGCCAGGGAGGGCATTTAGGGCTGCCATGAGCTCCTTCCAGCCCAGTTGCTGGCTGCACGCAGATGAGCCAGCTCATCAGCTGAGCAGCCAGTGAGCCCTCCGGCCATGGGAGGTTGGAGGCAGCAAAGTGGAGGGAGGTTGGCTTGACCACAGGCAGTGAGCAATGAGGGGAGCAGAGGGAGGGGCTCAGAGGTAGCTGGGCTGCTGGTAAGAGGAGACAGCGGCAGCAACTGGTGTCATGCACTGCTTTGAGGAGGGGGCACTGGCTGAAGAAAGGAGGAGGGGGACAGCCAGAAAGAGGTTGGAAAAGTGTTTATTTAGAGCTTACAGGCAGCACAGCTCTAAAAGAATGGGGTCCTTTAGCTGGAGGGAATGACTATATGTAAGATGGGGTGAAGGCAGGGGGAAATGATGGCAGGGAGAAGGGCAAAGAGGATAGAGAAATGCAACAGAAGGAGCAAGCAGGATGGAAGGGAGCAAGGACAAGATACTAACACAAAGAGCAAGGGGGATGGGCCTCAGAGAACTTGGGGACAAACGGAGAAATAATGTAGGAGAAGATCTTTTGAGGGAAACACAGAAGAGACATAAAGATGAAAGGGAAAAATTAAGAGGAAAAACAGGGGAGGGAAACGAGAACAAATTGAAATAGAGATGGATAGAATGAGTCAAAGATGGAGGGTGAGGAAAAAGCTGGGGTCATACAGGCAAGGAAAAAATAACTTAAAGGTGTATTGTATTTACATTACATTCTGCATATACCTAACCAGTTCTGTGCTCTGTGTTTCCCCTGCTGGGTGGCTCCTGCCTTGGGTTGGGGGCTGAGGGGGGAGGACATGGAGCGGAGCCCTGATGTAACCCATTCCGCCGGCTACAAGGGGGAAGGTTGAGAGCCCTCTGCAAGGGGGAAGGTTTCGCGTCCGTGAAAGGAAGGCAGCAGCACATCCCCTGACAACGAGTGCGATATGGAAGGGAGAAGCAGCGCAGAATGGAGCAGCGAGGGCTCCCCCTGGGATAAACCGGGTATGCTTGATTGGGAATCCGCCCTTAAAACAGGGGCAAGGGGCAGGGCCATCTGAGAGCCTGAAATGTTCCTTGCTCCCCGCGGCAACCTCCTCGCTACTGCTTTTAAATTAAATAAATATGGAGATTCTGCTGTCAAACCTCAGCGGTTCTCCTTCCCCAAAACTCTTGCTTAGATCGTACCAAATTGCAACCAATTGAGACGGGAGCTCAGCGGGCTGCATGGGGAAAGGGATGGGTTAAAAGGGAAACATTAGATAGGAATAGCTACTGGTCTCCCTGGCAAAGAGACATTTGTTCTATCTCTGTGTAATTTCTTTATACATTACTGCTGCCACACTGCACCTCCATGTCCCTCCCACTGCATTTCACTCTCACTCTTTACAGCATGGCAATTTCTGGTGCATTTCAGGACAGTATTAACCCATTCCTCTTTCTCTGTCAGCAGGCAGATTCATAATTTAAAAGCAATTTAGAAGTCTGTTCTAGCAACTCACTAGTGAGAAACAGCATTTCCTTGTCAAATCTTACAGAGAAGCAGAGCTTGCAGGTCTCAGTCCCTCAAATCCCTGCCTTCTCTGTGACTTCAGTCAGGTGTGAATTTAAGTTGAGAGGAGAACCAAACCCACACAAGTCTGGGATCCTGAGTAATTCTTCCTCACCATCTACCACCCCACTTTTTAAAATCCTTTGTCTTCCTCTTCACCCAAGGTCTGTCCAGTTCTGGATCCCTTTTTTCCCCAGCAGATGCAATGCCAGCAACAATCAGCTCTGTGCCTGGTCATTTCCTCCTGCTGCATCTCATGGCTGGGCTTAGGAGATGCTCCTGGTCCTGAACTGTGAAGACATGGAGACCCTGATTTAATCTACTGCTACACCCACTGAATTTTCAGAAAAGACCCTGGATTAGGCCAGCAAGGATGAAAGGAAAGGACCCTTTGTAGATTTGTGGATCCTTGGAAGTAGGATGACAGGCAATTCTGCAGAGAAAAACCAGGGACACGGAGAGAAACAATGGCTGAAAGAAAAAAAACCATGAAAGCTAAGAAAGAAAACAGGGAAAAAACCCGACATATAAAATGGATGTGAAAGGAAAGAGGTACACCAGGAGCAAACAGCACTGGGAGAAGGCAGTGAGAGGAAACGACGCAGCGTCAGAATAGTCTGGCAGAAGCTTGTCCACTGCCTGAACCCTGCCTCACTTTGCTTCAGCGCTTCATTTTTGAAAACACTGAATCTGCACTTAGCTCTCATGCACTGTTCAGATATAATAAGCTGGAAAGGGAACAGATCAGCCCATCAATTCTCCTTGGGAAGGGTCTCTAGGCAGGAATTATTTCCTCCACCAACACCCATTCAATTACTCGCTTTCACACCAATCAGATCTACAGGGATGTCTAACCCCATGTGCATCACTCATGCCTGCCTGTCCTGGACCCTTCTCTCCCGCCTTCTCAGTGTAAAAGCCTCCCAGATCTATCAGTTTCTTAATAAAAATGACAACATGACAAAACCAATAACCTACAGATATAAAATACACTTCATTTGCTTGCTTCATAAGACCCTGATAAGGCATCATGCCTCACTTTTTGAGATTCTGTAGGAGATCTACAGGACCTAAAGAAAGAATTAGACAAGTGTTTTTAAAACATTCAGTGCCAAGAAAAATTAGGCTGGAAGATCTGCAGCCATTTTGAAATTGTAAGAGGTGCACCATCCATGTGGGGCATGAGATAGGAGATCTCAGTTGTTCAGTGTAGATGTGTGTTTTGTGCCTTTACACCTAAAGGGCTGAGAAAAATCATTTTTCTTGAAGGGCAGAGACTTTTGAATGGCCCAGAAACATATTTGGGCAACCCCAAAGTCTGAGAGAGAATCATCTGGAGGAAGATTGGGGAAAAAATTAGAAGCATCATCTGCCATAATGTGAACTACACCACCTGTCAGCTTGAGTCCCACCATGGAGCAGGGGCTCACTGTAGGACACAAGAAAGGGGGAAAGAAATCCCAATAGATGAGGAACTTCTCAAATGGCACTCTTCTTAGAAAAAATACAAAGATCTGAAAATGCTGACTGAAAGTGCATTGTAAGGGAATAGACTGACTGAAGAAAGGGAAACCCAAAAATTGAAAGCCTGGGGACCAAATTCTCCAAGAGGAGCTTGCAACCCTGACCACAATGGATCTGTGCATACAGCCCAAGATAAATGCTTATATCCATTTTTGCTACTGGATCTCTTGGCCAAGAAGAAAAAAGACAATTTAGCATGATAACTTGAACATGAGGTGTCCACCATCTCTGACAGCCTACAGTGTTGACTAATGCCAGTGTTCCTCCATGTTTCAGAAATGAAGGAAACATTATCAGAGGCTTCCTACCAGTAGCAGATGGCAGTGTGAAATCCTTCTTTGATTATTTTCTTGTTACAAAGCCCCCTGCCCTCCTCTTCACTACCTCCCCTCGTCCTATATACCTGCCCTGACATCTAGTCCAGGCATAAGAGTGTCTGTCCCACATTCTTTGTCAGGTACCTCCGCCACACTGTGGGTAGGCTGTGCACAGATAAAAGGTTTTTGTCTTTTTACAGCCTGCTGGGACTGAGTCCTTCCCTCCACAAATCTACCCACTCTATGTGTCTTGGGGGAAAAGAGCCTTTGCTGCATCCTTCACTCTCCTGTTCACCAGTAGGAAGCTTTCACCAGGGAGAGGGACTCAACCAGGGACACCATTCTGATTCCTTTTGACAAGAAAGAATATAAAACCCCACTGAGTTGATCAGACATGACAGCAAGAGCCCTGCCATCCATGGGCTTGTGGGGATATTTGGCTGTGCTGTCCTGGGACCAAAGCAGTGCCAGCCACCACCCCATGCAGGCTGTGGGGTTGCAGGAAGCCAAGCAGAGGCATCGCAGCAGTGGCAGTGCCAAACCTATGCTATACCAGTGCCACCTCACAAGGCAAACCCATGCTCAGGCCCTGCTCAGTGTGTGCCCATGGGGATGGTTTTGCCTTCTGCTGAGATGCTCTTGCAACCAAGTCTTTATCCGAGTTTTAGTGCAACCTGTGCCCTCAGGAAAGGGACTCAGAGCTGGGCTCAGCTCCCCTGTGGTGCACTGCACCCTCCTACCCCACTTGCTCCTGCTCCCCATATTTCAGGTGCTGGGGGATTGGGACAGCGCAACCCTCACGTATGTGGGGTGAGTGAGAGCACCCTGCTAGGGCCGTGCAGGTTGTGCTCAGGCTGAATTTCACGCCGTTCATGCAGGGCTATGGTTTTAGCCCACTGGGGAGCATCAGCAGGGAGGGCAGGGGACCTGGGTTGGCAGCACAACATTGTGGGGGCTGGGGCCACTTCAAAGCTTTTAATTGGAAGCATCCTGGCACATTCTTTTGCCATGCAAGCCACTTCTCAACAGTGCCGGTGGGGTCCTGTCAGATGTAAAGGAGAAGGAGCCCCGAGCTCCTCCAATCTGACAAACCTCACCCGCCCCTTCCTCCTCCCCCTCAGACCGCGTCCCTCAGGGTACAGCTCTGTGGGCAGATAGACATGATCTGAATTCACTGCCTCTTCTGGCTGGGGTCCTCATACCTTCTATCTCCACCCCAGCCTTCCTCCGCCCTCCAGCCTGGGGACATGGCTCAGGAAGGGAGTTCATCCCCGCACCTCTCTTCCCTGCATGGCTTTACATTTGGGCTTTTTTTTTTCTCCCCTTTCTCTCTCTCATTAATTTTTAACTAAGGAGATGTCTCCTTCCCTGGTTGTAATGAATATCTCTGTGAGAGGTTTTTCATTTTTTATTAATATATACCTCAATGTATTTATCTATTTGCAGGAAATCTGTGCGTGTGTGTGAGCAAGTGTGTTTAAAACATCTCCCATTAATTTACTGCTATTGATTTTCTGGCGTAGATACAGCATATAGTATTCAGCATAGAGCTCCTCTGCAGGATATGTTAAAAGGCAGCAGTTTGGGTTGACAAAGGGCACTAAATGCAGTATGCGTCAAATAGACCATCGCTCAATGAAGTCACTTAGCTATTCAAAACATGTCCAGCCATCACTCAACCATTTGCACCAAGAATGGGGTGGCGGGGTGGGGAGGGAATTCACGCTTCTTCCTGGACACAACCATTTCCAAGCAGCAGCTTTGGCTTTCTTTGGTGAGAGACATCAAAACATACATAGTTTATTCACCCCCTTCCCCCACCTTCCATCTCCCAGTGCTGGGTTAAGAAAATCAGTTCTGCGGTACCCACTTGTCGTTCTCTCCCGATAGGGAGCTCCAGGCACACCCAGCTCCAGTGGACACCGGCAGACACTGATCTTATCCCTGGATGTCTGTGAACCCCCGGCAGCTCACCATCCAGCTGGGAGCTAATTCACAAACAGGGCTTTCACAATGGGCTGTAATGTGCGCTCCTGTTCTCTCACTCTCTCCTCACTACGTGTGTAACATAAACCACGCATTTACATCAGTTGCCCCCCTCCCTCCAGCACAGGTTGAAGACCACCTCCCCAGCCCACACATACACCAATAGCAGTACTTAGCAACACATATTAAAAAGTGAATCACGGCCCCTCTTTTCTTTCCCCCTCCCTTTAGAATATCTGATTCCAGAAGTTGGCTGCAGTGGTGTCTCTTCTGTCATCAGACATGTCACTGAGTTGCTGTTCAGTTTCACCACATCAGACTTCAGCTGATTTCTTCCATTCAGAGACTTGTTTATTTTAAGCCTTTACCATAAACCTTAAAAAACCCCAAACCCCAAAATCAACCCAAAACAAAACCCTCCTCCCAACAAGAAACTGGGGAAAAATCCCAGCCCCAAATCAGTGGCCAACTAGGTCCCTCTGCATCCAGCCCAGTTAGATGTTGTTGCCTACAGACATTACAAAATGCTCTGAACTCTGTTGGAGATGACTCGTATCATTCTGTATGAGACATTTTGGATATAACAAGGTTGCTTCCCTTTCTCTCTTTTTCCTTCCTAAAGTGAACTAAATTGCATCCAAAGTGCTTTGCAATCACCTTCTCCCCACATTGCCCCTCACTGACAGTCTTGTCTTTGCAAATAAGCCATTTGCAAAGAGAGCAATTATTTCACTCTCTGGTTACAGCCAGAGCACAGCAATAACACAGCATTTTGGCATTGCTTTCCCAGGCAATACAAACAAGCTGAAAACAGGCAGACTGTACAGTTGCATTTTGAAAGGATCTCTCGGTGGTTTTGTAACACACACATTATTCCAGTTGGAGGGAGGAAGTAAATTTTTGGGGAAGGTGAGAGGGGGGAGGGTGGGAAAGAAAAAGGGAGAAGGGAACAGAACAGTGAATGTTTTGCCTGTCTTCTTGCCTCTGTGCTCTGAGTAACTGAGCCCACCACTCTCAATTCACCACGAAAGGAATGAAGTGAGAAAATGGTGGAATGTGGAGGGATTTATTGGGGGGAGGAGGAAGAAACATGGGGTGGTGGGAGAGGAAGGGGTGAGGGAGTGTGGAGGTCCAGAATGAAATACCTTCCAGGCAGCAGGTTCTCCATAATCCAGAATGGGTCATGACTTCCTCGTTCTTTTTGCTGGTTTCGTTCTCACTGACAGTTTTAGTCTTGCAAACCCCTCTGGAGTAAAGCCAGTAGTCGGTCCCCACAGCTATGGTCATCAGGCTGAAGGCAGCGAAAGCACCAACGGTGGTTAAAAGCATCTGAACACCTCTGTCAAAGAGCCCCATAATTCTTCATTATACAAATACCCAACCGCCTTCTGATTCTTGGGGTGTGTGTGTTTAATAAAATAAAAGAATAATAATTCCGACTAATAATATAATGGGTATAGAGAGAGAGATAGATATCAAAAAAGGGAGGTAAGAAAGCCCACGGAAAAGAGTGTAAATTAGAAAGACCACACGGGAAGAGGCTTGCCTTTTAAATCGGAAACGTTCTGGTTGAAATATAAAAAAAGGAAAAAGGAAAAAGAAAAAAAAAAAGAGAGAAAAGAACCAAGAAAAACCAAACAAATAAAGAGAGAACCCCCCCCAAAATGAGACGCCTTAATCCCTTTTTCTAAAATTCTGGTCTCCAGTTTCCATATGTAATGGCTAATTTGGAGATGGCTTCCACAGTGAACAGGGGAGCAGCAGCAGCATCCTCAACACAATCTCTCATTATCTGGACCTAGACAGTTAGAGACTGTAAGAGCAGAGATGCAACCTTCAGTCTTCTTGCTTAGCTCTGCAGCCTGCGCCATGAAAATCCTTTTCCTTCCCAGTTATCTTCCTTGGGTTTTTATTTTTTTTTTTTTTTTCCGGCAGCGGCAGTCGCTCCAATCCTCTCTCACTTTTTCTTGCTTGCTTCTCCTTCCTTTTGCTCGCTCCTACCACCAAGCCAGAGTGCCCAGTATACTGTAAGCCCTTGATTTCAGTTGAACAGGTGCCGAGGTCTTGCCTCCCATGGCTTTTCCGCACAGCCGCGGTGCTCGCTCCCGGCGGAGGTGGGCGAAGAGAGATGGGGGCTCCTGGAGGGAGGGGGGGGGGT
>VZUI01036598.1:0-40025 GCA_013401135.1 Cettia cetti | reverse complement strand
AATATATTCTATGTTGTATGTGATATATGTTATATAGGTTATATATGTTATATAGGTTATATATTATATATTATATATTATATATTATATATTATATATTATATAGAATATAGAATATAGAATATAGAATATAGAATATAGAATATAGAATATAGAATATATTCTATGTTGTATGTGATATATGTTATATAGGTTATATATGTTATATATGCTATATATATCATATCAAATTGCATATATCAATATAATTGCATTACATAATATTGTAATTACATAATATTGTATAATTTTATATGATAGAAAATGTAATGCATATTTACACGTCTTCCATACTTCATATTTATCAGACATTTAATTTCTGTTTAATAGCTATTTATAAGTTTTATCCTTATATTTTATATATTTTTATATTTTATATTTATTATGCATATTTTATTTACACTTTTTAGTTGTGTGTATGTATACACACACCCCATACACACACAGAGTAGAGGGACAGCCCTGTCCCTCTGACCAGGCCACAGACAGGGTGTTGGCAACTCTCTGTTCCAACCCGTTGCCTTAAAACAAAATCAAATCAAATCAAATCAAATCAAAATCCATATATAATTTATGAACTAAAAGTTTGAAGCGGTGTTGGAGGAAGCCTGGACAGCAGCTCCTGGATGAGCTCAGGGAAGCCAAAAAGGAGAAAAAACAACCTTGGGAGCTTGGAATTGTCCCTGTCCCCACCTCAAGGAGTAACCCCAACTCTGCTTTCCCTGCTTGGGTTGATTTTCCCCCTTTTCCTGCCCCTTCCCAGCTGTGTCTGTGGGATGTGCTGCACTCAGCTCCGTTTACCTGGGCTCGTCTGGAAATGTCAGCCGGATCTTGGAGCACCTCTTAACCTTCAGCGTTCCCAGGGAACGTGGCAGCGGTTCCCCGCCAGGGCCTGGGCTGCAGAAAAGCAGGAGGGGGAGATGCTCTCAATGCTCAGGGAGGAGAGGGAGGCAAATCGATTTTTGCTACTAATTTTAGCCTCAAATATCAAGTTTAAAAATAAACTTCCTGGAAACTTGTTGGTTTGAGGGTTCGTTCTAAAGGTTTGTGCTGCCAGCTCACTCCCTGCTCCGTTGTTGCAGCATCGTTGGGACACTGGAAGGGACTCAAATCAGAGAGGGAAATCTTATTAAATACCCCAAAATTGAGGGAGAACCCACCTGGAAGGCTCTTTGCCCTCTCCCCACCACAGTGCAGATGCCCTAAATAACCCCCAAACCTTTTCATCCTCTTTGGGATTGTAGACAGGGGGGATTTTTGGCAAAACCGCTTCATCTGCTCACACCACAGAGCCCCGATTTGTGCTGATTCTTAATGCTTCCTCTCCAAGACAATGAAACCAGACATTGATATTGTACAGGGAGAAAAATGTGAGTTTTGCTTTGTACATCCTTTATAAAAGACCCATCTGGGCCCCTTCCCTCCCCATTTGCCTCCACAACTGAGGGGTTTGAGGGCAGTGAAAGTTAAGATTTCACAGCAGTTTTTTGGTGCAATTTCACTTCACTGTTGGTACATTTCTCAGGCTTGCAGCCACTCCAGCAGAATCAACAGCCTGTACCCAATTGCTTTGAAATTAACTTAAACTAAGCAGATAAAACACTCCAGTAATTTTATTGCAATTTGGCTCTGCTGAACGTTGAAGAGCATCCAAAAGGTGGCTCTTGCTGGAGGATGTCCAACGTGTACTCCAACCACAAAGTGCCCTTTCCTTTGGCTCCTCCACCCTCTGGACTCCCCCCACCATGACCCCACATGGAGCAGGATTTTTTCCAGCTCTGAATTTTTGCAGCATCCCCAATGTTGCTCCTCTCCAAACATCACAAGTTGCCAGAGCTGCTGGAGGTCGCAGAGAACATCTGGGTGTTGCTTACCTTGGGTCAAAATCTTTGGAAGAAAAACCTATTTGGCCCTAAAGGAGAAGTTTTAAAATGTTGGTTTTTACTCAAAGCACTCAGCTCTAGCTGTGGCTGCAGGTGATTCCTCAGTGGAGGCAGCAGCTGCTCACACCAAGTCCCTGCTGGATCATTTTCCACCAGATCCTCACTCCAGCTCCAATCGGCTGCAAAGATGAGAAAGTCTCCTGAAAATTCCTTGCAGAAGAGATTGTTCCTGTTGGGGGGATGGATGAAGAAACCAGATACCAAAGAAGCTTGGAGTCAAAGGAGAAGAGGATCCTGCAGCTCTGATGGATGGAGTGGCTGCTGTTGGAATTTCCGGACACTGGAGAGGGATGCAGCAGTGCCTGTGGGCAAGCAGCTCTTCCTGCCTAAGCTCAGCCAGGCTAAGCTGCCTGGTTTAGCCCAAATTCCAGGAAAACCATGTGGGAACCAAATGTCCATAGTACTTGGGGAACAGTGGGAACAGTAGGAAAGAGGGATTTTGATGCTGTTTTGCAGTGAGCACAGGAGATGGTGTTGGAGTTTTGTCCTTCTGAGAGAGGGAAGCAAAGATAAAATGAGATGGACAATCCTGGGGGAAGGGAGGAAACCCTCAGGTCCCATCTTCTGGAAGGTGACTGCAACTGTTACAAATCCCTTTCAAATTCTGGCAGGACTCAAACTCCCTCCTCCTATTTTGAACCATTATTTCAGCACCTTTCTCTCTGGAATTCTTTCTCTCTTTTCCCAAACCTTCCCTCTTATTGGAGCAGTCAGCCAGACTATGCCTGATACACTCTTATTCCAGAAACCCATGGAGATCCTTCCCCAAATTCCCTCTGGGACAAACACCTACCCTGTGACTCCTTGGCCACCCAAGCCCCACACACTCACTGCATAAAACCAGAAGGGGAAGAGGGACCAGGTCTCTTTTTTTAATTGTTCCTGTGGACAAAATAATAATAAAACTCTAATTGGTACCCGTAGCACAAAAGCAGCAGCCTTTATCATCAGTTCTTGTGGTTTAATGAAATACAGCAGCAATTCCCAGTCCTCTCCCCAGTGATCCCCAGCAAACAGCTCTGTTTGGTTTCCACGGGAGCGGCCGAGGCCCCTGGGGACATCTGACATGGAAAGCTTAAAGAAAACTCACAAGTGTCTTTTATAAAATGTTCACTTTGGGCTGTAACAAACTCTGGCTGAACAGCTCCAAAGCTTCTGCTCCAAACAGGGGACACAGATTCCTTGTGGAAGGGTTCACACCATGCTCGTGTTTATCATTCCCAGGATCCTCCTAATGTCCACCTGGAGATTGTGATGTGGTGTGGGGATGGGGAGGATGGTGCTGCTGCTGAGGGAGGGTGAGGAGCTCAGGAAACACCTGAGCTTTACTCATTCCTCAGGGAGCAGAGCAAGCACGCAGGACCCAGCAGGGAGCAGAGCCTTGTGCTGGAGTCAGAGGTGGGGAAAGCCCAGACCCATGGATGGACAGAAAGGCAAGAGGAGCAGCAGTGTGAGCCCCAAAGGTTGGTGACCACCCACAAAGGGCTGCTGGGAGAGCCCAGGGGGAAGGAACATTCCTGGCCTTTTGGTTCCTCTTAGTTCTGCACTAGGCAGAGAGAAAAAAAAACCCTCGGGAGGTTTCTCCACGTTTCCAGGAGCAGGGCACAGCTCCTACCACATGAGGCACCACAAGGCTCTTCCCTTCCTCACCCTGGTGACAGTGTCACAGCCAGACCCCCACCCTGGGCACTACACCACAGATCCAACCTCTGCTCCCACCATCCCACTCGGGAATGAGGCAGGACAGCGTTTCTCTTTGGGGGTGAGCAGGGAAGGATGGAGAGCCCACCACAACAGGGCTGCTGCAGAGGTGAAAAGGGTTGGTTCAAAGAAAAATCTCACTCCCAGACCAAAAGGAAAGGTTTCAGTATATTTTAATAGTAAAATGATTCTTATTTTTTCAAGCAATGTCCCACCTGGATGAGTCTCAGCAGGATTTTTGCTTCCCGGTCCTGCTGTACCGGGAGGAGCCTCGGAGGCCGTGGCTGTACCTGTGCAGAACAGTCCCCAAAAACTCACAGCGTGCTGCCAACACCACCAAACACCTCCCAGGCAACCACCACCATGGCACAGGACTCTGCTCAGGCTCTCAGGAGAAGAGCAGGAGTTAAAAATTAGCTTTTAGTAACAGTCTGGGTTAAGATTTGGAGCAGGCTACGGAACAGAGGAGAGGCCAAGGTTTTATTTAGTAAAAAGGTACGGACTCAGGTAGCAGAACACCTTACAGTGACTGACTGGGCAGGGAGGGAGGGGTGAGGTCAGAGCACAGCCCTCGCTGGGGTTGGGTTTGGGATGGGGAAGACGACGGGGTGACTGTAGGGGAAGCAGCTTCAGACTCGAACTCTGGCTCCAACAGAATGGATTCAGAAAAATATTGCATGAAAAGCCTCAGGATTTTCTTTCTTTCATAGATGTATATTTACCAGTTTTCACAAAGACTGCAGGAATACGATTATAAACAATAAATTAGGACTTCATGTTGCTATCATTTGGCATAACACAATCAGGCAATTTTTCCTTTTTTTAAATATAAGGCAACACAAGCCAACACATAATTTAATCCGTCTTTAGTCAAATTGCTTAACTTTGCTCAGGAGTTACCACTAAAGAACGGGTTATAGTACACTTAAAAGAATTTAAATAATGACATAAGTGTACTAACTTACGCAAGGAGTCAGAAACGTACTCTGCTAAGCTTTGAAACCTAAATATTTGTTACAGCCCAGGACTACACATTCTAAATTAAAAAAATACAAATAAATGTTTTCTAATTTTCCCATTTACGAAAAACTTTTAAGAATCTCTAGCCAACTATGACGTCACTTCAAAACTTGTTATTTTTTTTTTGAATTTTTTTTTTTTAAATTTTGTATGATGTCTTTTAAGATTTTTTTAAACCATGCTCATTAAGGAAAGTTCAAGGAGCAAATACTTAAGGCTTTGTTTTTCCAAGGGCTGTGAGGGAGGCCAGTGGATGGCAGAGGCCAGTGGGTTCACCCATACACAATGCTACTCAAACCCACACTACCAGGCGACATTCATACAGAAATATTACACTTAAAAGTTACAGTGTAGAGCAATATTTTTTAGCCAGTGTACATAGAAAGAATCAATGCATTTATTTTTTTAAATTTTTTCTTCTTCATCTTTTTTTTTGTCTTTTATATATTTTTTTTAATTTCCAAACTTGATTGTGATCATTATGTTCAAGTATTAGTCTCGTTAACAGAGATGAGGAATTTTCTACTTACAATAAATTTGGCTGTTAGAAAGGAAAGGGATGTTTTGGTACACTGAGGAGAACAAGATGCTGAGGTTACCCAGTAGTTAGTGTCCTACAGTCACTGACTCAACTGGCTGCTGGAAGTGACGTGGGGAAGGAACAGAAGGAGTTAGGCACCGAGACCCTGGGAAAAAGGGATGTTATAAATAGCTTCGCTAATTCCCAGGGAGAAGAATTGTTCCATTAAATCCGCTGGGGTGTTTTGATGGAGAGGAACAGGGGACTGTCAATCCCACAGTGGCTTGTGAGAGGAGCTTTGATTCAGACCGAGCGCCTCCCATCCCACAGCGGGACCGCGCTCGCTGCACCAGGGATGGGCTGAGCTACATCTCCTCATCCTGACAGTAATTCCAGCTTCCAGAGAAGTGGCTGAACCCTTTTTGGAGTTGTCAGTGGGTCTGGATTCCCTTCACATGAGGCTGGCCAGACTCCTAGCAGCGAGGGATTCAGACAACATGAGCTTTGAGGCTGGTTGAAGGCCAGTGGGGAAAGGGAACACAAAGAAAAGCAGCTCCCCGTGGCTGCCTTCATCCCAAACCCGCTGTTCCCCTCCTCCATACCCTGTCCAGAAAACAGAAAGAGTCAGAAAAATCTGCCAGAGACTTCTGACTTTGGACAAAGTCTAAATGATAAACGTGGGCAAGAAACAGCTGAAAAGCTTCTCCCTCTATTAAAGCCTAAATACATACCCCTAGCTGGCTCTTTTCAAACGTAGGCTCTTTTTCAATTACACAGGCCTCTAGACAGTGCAAATGGTCAATGTTTAATGCATTAATGAAATGGGCTTTCGAGTTGAAAAATAAGCCCTACTCCCTGACAAAATTCTGTTGCTCTTAATCTTGTGAGGAAATTGAGATGGAAATGGAAGCAGCTACGCTACCTCGCTCTCGCCGGAGCTGGAGAACAGATGCGGCTGCGAAACCCTGCAGCAACTCAACCTCAGTCCAGCGAGGAGCTGCTCAGCAGAAGGCAAAAAAAAAAAAGAAAAAGAAAAAGAAAAAGCTGCACAAAGGGGGACTCTGCGGTGAGGAGACAGCTGTGGCGTGAAGTAGTGTAATGAAATTCTTTGACACAAAAGGCATGTTAAATATTTGATGCATAAAGGAGAGAGATAACATGTAAGCAAAGCTCTTTAAATATACAGTATGTCTTCTTCCAATGGGTACTATAATGATCACACAAGTTTGCAAGTTAAAAACGCCTTGCTTATTAATTAAAATTAAGACTAAAACCTATAATTTTTTTTTTTTTTTTTTTGTCTGTGAAAGTGACTGCAGCCTATCTATACCCTGGGTGTTGAATATGAAGATTTCGACTATCGGTTGGTTCAGGTGCTCGGTTCATGGGAGGCCGATGGACTTTTCCCAGCACGGCCACGCTCTGGTCTCGGAAGCAGGACTGCTGGAAGTCCCCACTTAGGTAATCCATGGTCTGCATCACATTATTCTGGCTGGATGGGCCAGCTCCAGCTCTGTAATGAGTTCCTCCTGCACAATCCAGCGGCGCTCCCGCTGGCTGTCCCCCGTGGAAAGGCATGGCGAGGTCCTGGGACCCAGAGCTGTCACTGTTGGGCGTGGGCAGAATGTTATTCCAGAGGGGCTGGAAATAGTGCCCATTGGTATATGGCAAAGGTCCCTGCAACCCGTTCACAGGCGGAGAAGGCGTAGGCTTCTCGATGGGGGGCTTCAAGCTGAAGGACTGGCCCATGCACAGTTCTTGAGGGTAGTTGGAAGTTTTGCCAGGGAAACTCTGCCCTGCAATCTCTCTCTGAGGGTGCTTCCCTGCGAGTCCAGCAGGCCCAGCAGCATCCCCACACATTTGCTGCAGATGTGCAAGCTGGTGCTGGTTCCACGCAACCGATTTGATTTCGTTCTGGTAGGCGGGCGGCACCCTGTTAATATTGACCATGGGCACATTAACAGAGGCGGGAGGAATAGCAGCAGCAGCATGGTCGACAGGGTTTACTACACAGGAAGGCATGGGTGTAGGGACATTGTGAGTAGATACCCTGGTACTTGCATTGATAAGCAGGTTGCGACTTATAGGGCTGGGGTTTGCAATCTGTCCCTCACACACTGAGGTAGTGCTAATGCCAGCTCTGGCCTGGCAGAACTGGTTAATCTGGTGCACAATGCTGCTCAGGTCCGGTGGCTGGTTCTGCTGCAGGGTGGCAGCCATAGAGAGGGGAATGGTTGAGGTAGACACGGTCACATTCGGCGGCGCGTCTGCATCCGGCATCTTTCTGCCTCCATGTAAACCCGGCTGCAGCAGCGGATTCGGGGCGTGCTGCAGGGTCTGGTGTGCCATGGTCTGAGGGTGCTGCAAGCCCTGCGGCTGCTGCACGTTTTGCGGGTGCGGCAGCGCCTGCGGGATCCCCTGAGGGTGCGGTAAGCTGGGTGGCTGTGGAATACCCTGAGGGTGCTGCGGGATGCTCTGGGGGTGCGGCAAAGTCTGTGCATGCTGGAGAGCCTGCTGGCGAGCGAGCGCCTGGGGGTGGGATAAAGTGCTTGGTGCAACGTACGGCGTGGAGGGGGGGTTCATCATCGCCTCCGGCAGCAGGCGCGCGCGCGTCCCGTCAAAGTCCTTGATGATTCCTTTCGCTGGGGATTTGACTATGGCCAGCAGACCCGTTTTCGTGGTGGCCTGAGACGGGTAGGGGCTGTACCTCTGGCCCGAAGTATCGAGTCCGTTCACAGTACGGCGTATGTGTTTCCTCTGGGGAACCTTGACGCTGTTTGGAAAGATTTTTATAGTCAGTGGATTGTTGGCGACCTTCTTAGCATAAGCATCCAATTCTGCTGGGGTAGGATACTGTGCAGATCTCATTTTCTGTGTAGTGTCCCCTGTGGAGAAAGGAAATTCGTCAGTTCTGGTAAGCGTGGGATCAACCCCAGGGCAAGACAGTCACACAAGGGTAGAAAATCTCCAAGGATTCAAGAGGCAAGGAAACTTCTTCCTGCCAGACCGGCGGGTCATATAGCAGATACCTCATTCCCTTTATTACCTGGTGACCAACACAAGCCCAAATTCAGCTTAAGGCAAGACCTGCCCAGGGGAGCAAAACGAAAGCATGTTCTCATCAGAGTATGTTTGCAGTTGGACAAAAACAGGTAATGTATTATAAACACCAGATTGTGTCAAGCTGAAATATTCCTCATGGCTTGCAGTGACGGGCTGGTTTTTATCCTCTTAATTTAAACTGCCTCCCCCATAGCTCTCCAAACCATTCTCAGTATTTTTACCACGGAATTCAAAATCAGAAAGGTATGAATTAAACATGAAGCCCCTGTAATCCTGATGTAGGAACCATACTATGGTGGGCTGACCCTGGCTGGGCACCCGGTGCCCACAAAGCTGCTCTGTCATTCCCTTCCTCAGCTGGGCAGGGAAGAAGAAACACAGGGTCAGAATAAGGGGAGATATCACTCACCAACTACTGCCATGAGCAAGACTTGAGGAAATTAGTTCAGTTTATTACCAATCCAATCAGACTAGGTAATGAGAAATAAAACCAAATTTTAAAACCTCTTCCTTCCACCCCTCCCTTCTTCCCAGGCTCAACTTCACTCCTGACTTTCTCCACCTCCACAGCACAAGGAGATGGGACACAGCTGCCTCACCATGGTCTTCCCCATGGGCTGCATGGGAATCTCTGCTCTGGTGCCCAGAGCACCTTCTCCCCCTACTTCTGCAGTGCCCTGGGGGTCTGTGCAGAGCTGATCCTCTCACATTTTCTCACTCCTCTCTCCAGCTGCAGTTCTGCAGGCTTTTCCCCCCTTCTTAAATCTGTTGTTCCAGTGGTGTGTCTGTCCTGGAGCCAGCTGGCATTGGCTCCATCAGACATGGGGGAAGTTTTTAAGCAGTTCCTGCATCCCCCTCACTACCAAACCCTTGCCCTGCAAACCCAATCCACATCAAAGCTTCAGCTCAAGCCTCCATTTACACCCCACTCCTTTCCCAGGTGCTGACATCTGAAAGCACTTGGAGTGTCTTTCTGTGCATTAGGAAGCTCTTGTCAGCCCAAGCTCAGCAAATGGAAGGAGGCTGATTATTTTATGGCCTGCAATTATTTCTTCTGCTGACTTTTCAGGGTGGCACCTTGCTAAGGACAACATCCCCCCATCACATGGCAAAATGATGTGATTACCTCACAGGATTAAAAACATGCTACTCCCCAGACAGAGACAAAAGGCTTCTGGAGACAGAGGTGTGGTTTCATTTCCTCTGATTTACCAGATACCTACCTGGCTCCCAAGCTCCAACTGCTTCTGCAAAGAACTTCAGAAATCTAGGGAAATGCATGTGTCTCTTGCCATAATGATATTCCAGGCAGAGAGTTGGGCTGTTTCCCACCACAGCTCTGCTGCCAAACTCCTATGGGACTCCTGCTGATTTTATAATCTTCAAATAATGGCTTGCAGCTTTGACAATCCAATTTAGCTTTTGCTTGATTTTTCTGCCCCCGCCTCACCTTGTAAACAGTTGTAAAAAAATGTCCATCCTTTTTCCTAAAATTTTCAGCATCCTTATGCTATTTGCTGTGCTGAGAGAACAGGGAATGTTCCCAAGAACATCCCAGCCCCGTATCTGGCCCTCTGACCCAACGAAATTTAATGCTCCAGCAAAGAGCTTGCTGCTCCCAGGCAAACAACCCTTCCTCTTGAAAATCCACCTCTGATTCTTTCAAGCAAATTGCCTCCAAAAGATAAGTACCAGCCACTTCTCTCTTTGCATCCTGCAGCTTCCCGTTGTCACAGGTGAGGGAGAGCAGCTCTGCTCTAAGAGCTCTCACTTTCAAAAGAGAAAGGTCAGAAAATGGAAAATAGAATGGATACCAAAAGAAAGGTTAATTATAGAAGTATTAAAAATATCTTTTGTGAAATAAGAAGCTTTACGAGCAGTTTGTCTTCCATCTCTAGCACAGCTCGTACCACGGCGCCAGTTATACCTGTACTCCCTGTGCTGTCCAGACACTGGCACAGATCATCCCTTTCTCCTAATCAAAGGAAACATTAACCCAAACATCCTCTCTGTGCACATCCCTGTGCCTGTCTCTGCAGGCAGGTGGTTTATAGCTGCCCTTTTGAGCCAGCTGCTGTGCTCCTAACGGAGAGGAGAGCCTCCGAATGGCATTTGCCAGTATTACCTTGCCTCAAAAGCCAAGGCTTTCGTGAACTCCCAACCTTTATTTTTAGCATTGCCCGTGCTCATTAAGGTCTGTTTCTTCCCCAAGACATGACCCTGGCAACCCCCCATGAACCAGAGCAGAACCAAAGGACAAAGGATCCCGTACCTGTCTGTGTTATGGTTTATGTTATGCTTGCAGATACTGTCATGTTCTATTTTCAGATGAAAAATTAAGGAGATACTTTAAGACACCTTTGGTTTACACTTCTATAGGCAAACCAGCAAATTAAATATAAACATTAAACAGACACACTGAGTATTCTCTTACCCAATCATCTGATTTTCTTTTACACAGAAGTTTCAGGAAGAAGCTAAAACATGAATGTTTGAAAAGGCTGCAGTCATCAGTCAGTCAGACACACCTCTACTCCCAAACCTGGAAGAACTCCTTCCTCTGAGAGAAAATAACCCTTCAGTTAAACTTAAATGACACCCCAGCATCAAATCTGGCATCCTACCAAAGGCAAACCACCTTCTAAATCCCTTGGATGGGATCTTCTGCACCCAACCAGCATTCCAAACAGCACCTGGTTTATGTACAGGTAAAATGAAGCTCCTTTTACTCCAGGCTAACTCAGCCATGTTACTCAGGCCTGAAGGTGATGTATTTCTGAGTACCCCAATGTGCTTTGCTAGTAGTTCCATAGGCAAGATTCCATGACCATAATAATAATTAAGGCAGTAAAGTATTAGGAGAAAGGCATTACATGGTGAGCAAGAATCTGAATATCCCATACAAATACCCTAGAAACCAATAAAGAACAATTAGTTCTGGTAACTAAGTGAATGGAAAACCTGCTAGAATAGCCTGGAAGAAAATGCTGGTATTGGAATATCATCATTTGTGTGCAAGAGCAAGAATTCCAGATCAGGCCATAATAAAATGATGAGGCAATGGCAGAGGAAGAAGCTTCATTAGGAAAACAATGGGACGAGCTCCAGGAAGCTCCCTAATGGTGAATGCAAGGCAGAATACTTTTATTGAAAAGTAATTATTTCATGTTTATTATAAGGCAAAGCTGTGCATATGAGCAATTACCCAAATAAATGGGTGAGCTGCAAGTTCACAACTCCTGCTAATCCCGTGGCAACCGATTCCTCTGGTCACACTCCTGGTCTCACCACTGCAGCTATTTTTGTCATGGAATGAGACAGATTTCCCTGCCTCACCTCAGCACTAATGGAACATATTTTAAGTGCATTTCACATTAAGACTTTAAAACCCACTGCTTTTAAAAGCTGCCTATGGTTAAATTTTCATTATCATTAAACAAAATACAAACAGGCCTTCAGGACTGCTACCCTAATGAGAGCTCCTACACTGGGGCAAGCCAGAACCAGCTGTGTCCATCTTCTGCATAAAACCCCCAATCCCAGCAGTTTCTCTAAAGGCTTTACAGAAAGAACCCTTCCAAAAAGACTCAGTTTAGCTGATGATCCCATATTCAGTCCAGTCTTCTCTTCTCTGATGTCCCTTCCCAACAAAATACTTCAGAAGAAGCACCTTTCACTTGATTTTGTACCATTGTCACAGAAAAACAACCTTTTTTTTTCTCCCCAGAAGGTTTGGCATTGCTGCTATGTCCAACAGCAGCTGCAGACACAACCTGAACAGTCTTGCCTCAAATACCCCAACTGATCAGTCAGGTTTATACTGGAGTCACTGGGAGGAAGGTGAGAATATTGATACTGAGACAGTGAGAAATCCCCTGTGTGGAAAAGTATGCATTCCAGGGTTAGCCTGAACTCAGGCTGGAATTCAACAAAAAATACTGAAATTGGAAGTCCTTTAGTCATCAGTTTCTAAAGGAAAAAATATGTGCATATTAATCTACCAAACTCCTACTGCACAGACCACTTGTAAGAACAAGCCCCTTATCAGAGAGTGAATACTGGGGAAAAAAAGGTAATTGAGCTAATGTGGATTTTTAAGCACTAATAAAAAGTCTGATCCAGAAAACTACACTTAAAATTTATTAATACAAACACTGTAAGTGTGAAGAAAGGCGATCCTGTAGAGTTCTGTGCCTTTTATAAAAGCAACAGCGCTATTATTACAGCCTGCTTCCACCCCCCATCAAAGTCACAAGTCACTGTTCATTAAAAAATGCTCATTAACTCAGCTCTGCCCTGGCCAGGGGCTGGGCTACTCATGCATCTCCAGCAGAAGAGAAATGCACCAATTAATCGTGCCCACATCTGCAGCAAGGCTGAGCGAGGTCTGTACCAGCAGCCTCATCTTCCATATAAATCAGAACAAACCCAACAGCTGAGCATTACCACTGCCAGCCCGTGCCTGCCAGCTACTTTATGTCCTAAATTCTTTGAAATGCAGTTCCCAAAGCTCTTCACTGAGCAGGACATGGCAATGCTTTCAGCACATGGATCTGCAGATCTCCAAGAAACAGCATCAGGTACCATCAGGTGAGAAAAACTGCCCAACACACCAGCATGTTGCCTTGTAAAGCTGTAATTAGCAAATACCTGATTTATGCACAGCTGCCCTCACATGAACCTCAACATTTTGCTTTCAGAACTAAGCTCTGACAAAGAAATCTCACGCAATGCACAGACCTGGGCACGTCCTCACCCCACAGGCTGTCAGCAACACTCACACTGGGAACAGGACAGAGAAAGGAGGGGATGCCTCATCTGATGCCATCACCAGTTCTTTGGTGAGTGAAGATTTTTATTGTTGCTGACTGTCATTACAATTACCAAGTCCATGGAGTCAGCAGAAGTGCTGTGGGGGAGCTCAGGTGTGTATGTGAACTGTGTCAGTCACTTCTGGCAGGACCACGACCAGGAGCACCCTTAAGTGCAAAACTATCTTCCCTGTTTATTTTCTGTAGCATCACAAGCCTCACTATATGTACAATTTAGCTACAAGTGGACTGTAAATCCCTCGGGTTTAAAAAGCTGTGAGTGCCTCAGCAAACTGAGATCTCTCAATGCACATTTCAAACACAGGAGACAAGTCACAGCCCTAAGAACCAAGTACTTAGACCTTACATAGAAACCTTGGCATTTCTGAAATTTCAGCTGAACAGTCAATGTGCTACTTCAGTGATAAAGAGGAGAGACAGAGTAAGAGTTAAAAAAAACTCAAGTCAGTAAACTTACATTCCCAAGCACAAGTTGTTCTTAAAAATACCGGTACAACTACGAAAAAAATGACTGAAGTTATCAAAAAAGAATTATCAGAGCACTCTGCAGACATATTTTCAGAGGCACCAAAGAGACATCAGAAAGAAGATGGAAACTTTGAACTTTAGTAATTTGGGCTAGCTCACTAATATTTGCAGTATAAGCCCCAGGTATGTAGAGCAAGAGCTGCTGACCTCAAAAGGTTCGCATTAGATTGATCCAACTTTTACTGGTGTCTACGAGTAATTGCACGAAGGAAAGCGAAAAAGACTGAGGAATAAGTGTTGAGAAGCAAATCAGCTGGCACACTTTTAGCACAAAACCTTTTTAGCAGAGAGGCACGAATCTCACAGGAACCTTACTTGCTGCATCCTGCTGTGGTTAAAATTAACCTTTGCAGAGCCAGGAACAGAGGAGCTGCACACATGTGAACCTCTACAGCCATTTCTCAGAGCCTTTATTGAGAGATGCCTTGAAGGCTTAACAAAAGAAAGACTCTACATTAAATAGTTTTTCCACTGTATCCTAAATGTTTATGTCACAGCGGTACCAGAGCCAGATTTAACAGTTAACCACATCCTGCAGACAAAACATCACTCACATTTCTGAAGTCCAGTGTTCATCTGCGTGTAAGAAAGAAGCTGAAAGGAGAGGTCGCCTGGTCCTGGCAGACAGGCCAGCATGGCAGACAGGCACTAACACAACATGGGGCATTCACTCCTCTGCACACTGCAACAACAGAGAGACAATTCAAAGTTATAATACAAGGAGGAACAGAGAAAAGAAAGCGGCAAAGAGCCATCCCTGGGTGAAGGCCTGACCAAGCACAGATGCGCAACCGCTGCTCCAGTCCTGACTGCATCTCCTAACGGCAACGGAAATACCTCAAGAACTGGGTCATCTGCAGGGTTAAAACCAAAATAGCTGCCTTGCTCTCCTCTGCTACTTGACACACAGAGAATAATCCGTAGCTCTGTCCTCACTTTTCAAAGGTGGTTGTTATGAATGGTAAAGAAACCACCATCACTCATTTCACTATGTTGAAACGCACTGGTATCCACCAAGGGAACTTCTCTGGAGAAATCCTGTCAACTGCTCTTTTGCATTTAACAAAAAGGCATGGCATGCATAAATTGAAGGCAAAGTATGCAGCACTCTGCCTTGTGGCAAGATTAAGCTGCATGCTACAGCTTGTAACTTCTGTGGTCCATTAGGCTGAAAGATGAATGGCTACAACTTCCTTCATTTCAGAAGAGACTCACTAACCCGAGCTGCTGTGGGACAGAAAACAGCAAGATGTCCACAAAGGGACTGCAGAGGTGCCACCATCCTCTTCTGTTTGGTCCAGCATTTAAGAAATCAAACCTCAAAATGGAGCAGTAAAGCTCTTTGTATATAAACATGGCACAACTCCCCTCAAATCCCACCACTGCTGTGCAAAGAGGGATCCCAGCAATAAGGCTAACTGGAGCTCAAAGTGTCCAATGTTACTAGAATAACAGAGATTTAAGCTGGAACAAGATCTCTAAAGGCCATCTGGTTCAAGCCCCTGCTGAAATCCTCCTGGCTGCAGCACTTGAGAAAGTTCTGGGAAACAGGGTAACAGAAAGAAGCTGGAGAAGTCAGTTGATTTTTTCTCTTTGTTCAGATGTCCACAAGCATCACTGCTGCTGAGCAAAACACCTAAGGAACAGCCAGAAAGGCTTTGGGACTTGCTATATGACCTCCAAAACATGGGAAGAGTTGAAGGATTCAAGACCTGTAAGCTGATTCAGTTTCAGTCGTTTCACAAACCCCAATTAAAACAACTGGAGAGGCATTCCAAGATCAAAAGGGGCGGGGGGGGGGAAGGGGGAAGGAGAAAGCTCCAGCCCAGACATGAGAAGCCACATCCACCAAAACCTCTCAGAGGCCTCTTGTGAACAAGTCTCACTGCTGAGACGGCACAAACAATGCGATGACAGCGATGTGGCACCGTCAGCACCGCCACCTTCATGCTCCAGAAACCTCCAACAGCACATTTCTGCAGAGACCTTTGAAAGACTTGAAAAACCTCACCTTAGACCACCAGCACAGGTCAGACTGCCCACGGAATGCTGGCACCAATGGAGTGAACAGCGTGGACAAGAAGCTTTCCTGCAGCACAGCAATTACTCACTGTGTACAGTTCATTAGCTCCATGTTTATGCATCTCCTCAGCTCAACACGCAAAGGTTGATTAAACCAACGGCCAAGAAATCTCATACAAATATTAATTTATGAGAGCTTCTGCATCTTCAGTGAGCGAGTGCTCTCCAGAGCTGACCGAGGGAGCCTGCTGGGTGCTGCTGTGACTAACAAAAATGGTTTTGGGCACTGAATGTCAGGCTGACAATCCAGGCTGTTGCCCATTCACCCTTCCCAGGCAGAGTAACACAGACCTGGTGCCGTGAGAAACACAGACACCACCTCACCAAGTTGCAGGGCTGACAGCACAACCACCAACAGAGCATGTTTGTATCATTCTTCATTTCATTCCTAGGAGACAGCAACAATCTGCACTGCCCACAGTCCAAGATATGTAAAATAAACCGAAACCTGGATTTTCTTCTAATTCTCCAAAGGAGATGGAACTCTCGGAGTCTTTCAGAAATGATGACTGAAGACCTGTCACATCCACAACATCAAGGAATTGCTTGAGGAACTGAAAAGTTGCCCAGCCTTTATAGATGAGATTCAGTCGTGACTGTGGGTACACAACATTCAGTAAAACTTTGCAAACAGCCCGTGGGCAGCAGTTCCTCATCCTAAATCATGCCCAGCAAGACCATAAAGACAAAACAAGAATCCAGCTCCTTTTAATCAGAAGACAAAACCACTGTGAGTTGTCAGAGCTTTACCTGAGTAAGCAACAGAAACACCCACAGTCAGCAAGAAAAAAAATAATAATTGTATTTTCCTTTTTTCCTCATTTCATCAACTTCAGACAGCTGGCACAAACAAGACCTATTTCTCAGTGAAAAGCAGACAAACAAAATTAAGAGCCTTCACTGTAGACAGAAAAACAGATCACACTATTCCCATATTCATCTGAGCATCTACCTTTTACTCCAATAACGTTTGACGCCAACCAAGGATTCACTTCCCGCGCCTGCAGGCCTGAAGGAGGTCGGTGTCTAAAACATTATTTAATTGATGGCAAGTTTGTGTGCAGCCCTGAAAGAGCACAGCCGTGCTCTGACGGAGGCAGCAGCATTTCTGGCAGCAAGATGCAGGGAGGTTTTGCTCACCTGCTCCATCATTAACGCTCATTAGAGCCTGAACTGTGACGCTCTCAGAAAGCCTCTTGCTGAAGTGCCCCAGCGAGGTGCACACAGCAATAAACAGGATAATGGCACATTAGGAGAGAGAACAAGTGATTAGGAGTGGTCACAGCATTCACCTCAGAATAGCCAGGCTCCTGCTACATGACAGCAGTGCTTCCTTGAAGGTCAAAACATGTATTTACAGAAGCTTTAGCTCCAGTATGGAGAGCAATGTTTTAGAGAGAGCTATAAAGGCAAGTTGTTCCCGCAGGCAGATAATCGTTTTAGGTAATGCCAAAGGTTCATAAAAGCCTGGGGCAGCAATAATAATTTTAAAGGAAATACTGGACTTACAAAAATAATTTGAAGTGGAAGCCTAAAATCGCTCTTTTAGCTTGATTCGCAGTAAACAATTTGATGACATCTAGGTCACTGCTGAGCATTAGAAAAAGAAATTCAGACTTGTATAGAAGTGCTGACCATGACTCCATCACTGAATTTCTTATAATAATTAAAATCCTGCTTCAGTTTTTTTCTCTATGAAATCAATATTGGTTTTCAGAATCGAGATCTCAGTATACGAAAACAAATGCATTTGAAATATCCTGACAAGCACCCCATGCATTTTTTCTAGTTAGAAATTAATTAACATTTATTCCCTTTGAGATACTCAGCACCTGATCACCATTTTCTGACTCGACTCTTCCCCAGCATGAGCTGGCACAGCCAACTCCAACTCACCACCAGTTAAATGAACTGAAATCCCTGGCATGGGTTGTATTTGGGATTGAGGTGAGCAACAGTGGCTGTCTCAGGGGCCCCTCCTGCTTGGGTTTATTCCTTCTAATTAGTCCAGAGCAGGAGATGAACTGAACTTGTCACATGAGGACTTCTCCCCAGCAGATCTGGCTCCATGGTGGCGACTTGTGTGGGCACCAGCACCTGCAAAGCTCCAGTGTCTCCAGGAATGAATGGTGTGCTACTGGGGGAACTGGAATGGAGAGGGTTTTGCACTGTCCCAGGGTCAGTCACACTGTCATCTAAACCAGTCAGCTGCAAACTGGAGAGTGATCTGACCAGTAGGCTGTGGAACCCAGCCATGGAGGGCTGTGAACCATGAAAACCTCAGTTTTTAAACTGCATTTTAAACAGATTCTGTACACTGCCAAATGCAGCACAACGAGCTCTGTCTTGAAAAAATATATATAAAAAAGATAAAACATATCTCTAGAGGAAAACAATCATTAGATTGGAATAAATAAATAAATACCCCTCTCTGAAGTGATTTTAATCTAATCTGGCTGCAGGATATAATCTTAACAGCACACGTACTGCAGGATGCTCCTCCACAAAATAGCAGGTTTAGACATGTGAACAGATTTTTCTCCTCCTAAGATTTATTAATAATTAAATCAAAGCATGCTAAGCTTAAGAGGGATTTGCAGTGCTTGGGATTTGGGGGTAATTGGCACATCCTCACAATGACTATTACGTTCAGCCTTACCTGCACATCACGGTGCTTTTTGGTCCAGGCAGCACAGAGTCCCCTGTCACCACAGGGGCTCACCAGGATGGAAGAACTCACATCCACCCACTGCTCAGGGACACCTCTGCAGAGCTAAGAATCAGTTCCAGTAGAACTTACCACAATATTGACTTTCTTGACTTAACAATGTATCATTTTCTGAATTATATTCAACATAGAGTATTTATTGCCTCTGTGTTTCTCAGACCAGGGGGTACTTCTACAACCTAGAGTAAAACCTAGATGTAAAGCAACTACTAGGAAATTTCTAACAGTTTTATCATCATATAAATGGACAACATATAGAGTTATTGCCAACTTTTTAGATACACCAGCCTCTGAAGCTCCTGAGAGGCCTTACAGGGTGAGAACACAAAGGAAACAACTCCCTACAAACCACCCCTGGCCACTGAAACATGGGAAACAGAGCTCGTTTAGAGGAAAGCAAGCTGCTGAAGTCTAAAGTTAGGTTCCTGAAAGTAAACACGCATGTTTGAAATTCCACAATTAACTGCGGGCTTGTTCACAAACCCCTAGGCCAGGAGGAAGCGGGGAGCATCCACCCACACACAGAAGAAAAACCTCCAAACTATTCCAAGTTTCCAGCACCCTGGGGTCCCAAAAGCCTGCTGTGTGAGGGTTGTTATAGGCTGGTGGCTGCTATGCTTTGCCTCTCCTCTCCTCTTTAGTCACAAGGTAGTTCCATGAAGTTCCATATCCACCGTGAAGTCCCAGAGCCATTGGCGGGATTTACGGCAACCCCCCGAGCGCACGCAGCACATGCCAAGTTCAGAGCACGTAAATGCTGCAGGCAACAACAAAAACTAACCGGGGCTGTGAAGTTTCTTTGGTACAAATGTCTGCAAGAGCTTGCCAGGAAACATAATTGAATCCAGGCCAATTTTCATGCTCTGAGGGAAACTCAGTGTGCCATTTACCACCACCCCCCCCCCCCCCCCCCCCCCGGCAGGCTGCTCAACACCAAGGAGAGTAATTCCTTTTCCCTCTCCAAAGTAACCTAAAATGTAGGGATTTCAAAGACTTGTTCATGTCAACAGCAGACATTGAACCCTCCTGCCAACCTCAGCATATAACTCCTTCCAGGCAGCCATGCTTTGCTTGACAATGTCTAAACCCATCCTGCAGGCTTCCTGCCTTTTTCCAGCTCTAAAACTGCCCTTTATTCTTGGGCACTTACCAGAATGGCCCTTTCCCAGGACTGCTGAAGAGCCAGAGATAAATCTTAGCGTTTCCTGGAAGAAAATTACCAAACTAGCACTGTATTCATCACTGGCTGGTATCACATCCTCTTAATGCTTTATAAATGGAAAACTGCACAACAGTGGGCAGAGAAGTTGTCCTCTGAAATGGCAATAAATCACAATAGCATCGAGTGGACTTGGGGATAAATAAATAGGAAACTGAACAATAGGAAGTCGCTTTTTGTAGCACGGGGAGTGCACAGTCAGCACCTGCCAGCACAGGACCTTTGGCTTTCTGCATTCAGGTGGACCTTTAGTGGAGCCCTTGCAACAGTTTCGATCAAAATCAATTTTTGCTTCTTGCCATTTAATTAACTATGATTTTGCTTGTAAACCACGTCACCTTTTAGGCTGACCTCCATTTATAATGTTGCTCAGGCAACAAAATTAGTTTGGTGGGGAAGGCAGAGAGAATTTAAATGCTGCCATAGCACAGCTCTGCTCCTCTCTCCAAGCTGGGATGACAGGGCCCAACAGGGAAGAAATGGAAGCAGCTTTGCGATAACAGCACTTAAATGGAATATTGCTCATATCACACTCCTCATGCCCAAAGGCCACTACTGAGGGCTTCTAGGTGAGCAATTTGGAACAGGATGCAGTGCACTAAAAAAAGCCAAGGAGGTGGCTCTCAGCTTCAGGTATTGCCACGTGTGACATCAGCTCCATCAAATTCACTCCTCAGATAAAGCAGCAGCCAGCTCAAGGTTATGATCTTAAGAGTTTAAAAAGCCTTTTTTTAGGTCTGTCCCAAGAGATTATTTTAAAACACAGTACTACGCATCTGCCGAGGAGTAGAACAGTTGGCTTTAATTGTAAGATGGATTTTTACATAGCTTCTGACCTTTCATCTAATTGAGGCCTGAAGAAGAAAAAAAAGAGGAAAGAAAAGCTATACGTCACTTCAGTTATTAAAATCCATCAAGCTCAGACTTTAGCCTTGGGATAACCACAGCCAAAAAATTGACTTGCAAGTAATTATCACTGCTATCTGCAATAAAAGTTAATTGGACATAATTGAACTAAAGCCCTAATCTGAATGAAGCTGTTGCTGGCAAGAAGCCTGCTCCTGCCTGCACTCTGCAAATGGAACTGCTAGCAGGAAAATGGACAAACACGAGGCTGCTTTAGAGTCTGCCCACTGCAAATCAGAGCAGTTCTGCAAACAGCTCGTTAGCTGGGCCAAGATAAAGCCATTATGAGGTGAGCCCATCCTCACCAAACACACCCTTCAACTACACCCAAACAGGGAGATGCTGCAGAGTTTCAAAAAAAAAGTTTCAGTTTTATAGACCTCTTAATTACAGGCACTGAAACATTAGAATCACGTCACCAGACGCCGGTTTTATCAGCCCCCAAAACGCTGTCAATACCAGTACAAATAATGCACTTTTTGAGCACGTAAAGATACCGACTCAAAAAGGTTTTCAGTACTGATAATTTACCACCTTCATGCAGTTCAATAGCCTTTCCTGTTGTAGGACCAGCTTCTTTCATCTCTGCAGCAGAGCAGACAATTAGCTGCTTTCTGTGCTCAGCCCATGCAGGTGGCTGGGGGAAGGGAGCGTTCAACTCAATTCCTGCTGATTCGTCCATTTATATTTTGCATTTTTGTTAACTAACAGACCAGAAAGCGGTCGTCAAATCCCATGCTACTCCAGAACTTCTTTACAATTTTAATTATTAACACCCTGTCCTTCACCAAAGCATATCAAAGCACTTAACAAACATTACTGAAGCCACATAACCACTCTGACACGGGCAAAAATTGCACACAACTCCTTTTACAGTTGGCTTCAGGTTTTCTGACTATATTTATGTTAGAAGAGTGGTCTCCTGATGATGGACTAGTCTATGACAGGAGAGATGGAGGGAAGTATCTGGCTCACCACAGGTTCCTGACATAATTTTGGATGAAGCATTTAATCACCTCATGCCAGGGTCACTCTCTGTTTAAAGGACAGCAGTGGGTGACAGTTTTCTACCACTGAAGACTGTGAAGACAAATGAAACTGCAGAGCATTTAACACCACCTCGGCTTCACACATCAGGCTTACAAGGTCACGGTCTGGGCAGTCTCCTGGGGACAAATGGACACAGATCACCTTTCCCTGTCCTGAGCACCACTTGCTCAGCCCTGCTCCTCTGCATCTTCACAGCTCAGAACAGAACTTCTCAGCTCAAGAAAGCTGCAACGAAGTACCAGTGACATCAATTCCCTTTCATGACCCAAATCAGTGGCTTACTTTACTTTGCTCAAAGCCCTCACCTCTTTTTAAAAGTATTTTTAGATTTAACTCTGTATTCTGCAACGTGGCAGGAGCTGACAGACAACACAGGCGTAAAGTAGGTCTTGCCAGGTGTTGCAGGCCACTCCTAAGGTGAAGAAAAGGTGTAGAAAAGACAAGTCAGAACAATTGTAGGGCCTGGCCAAAGCTTCAAATGAGGATTTCTGGCTGTGCTTGAAACACAAATACTAGCGGTCAGTTGTGAGACAGATGAGATACTACTTTTACCATGGGAACAAACACAAAAAATACGAAAATCGACCTGCCTGAAGTCAAAAGCAATTTGAATAACTTTGTATCTGCCTCCTCTCAATTTTCCCTACACCAAAGCACTCTGACCTTTAATTAATTTTCTTTCTCCTTTTATATGGTAACTTCCAACTTCAAATTTTTCATGCTGTACTGGTGGGAAACAGGGATGAAGACACAGCCTGGTATGTATCTTAGCTATGTTCACGGGTGCATACGGATATTTGGAGAGGGAGCAAAGGATGTTACAGCTGAACCACAGCAGCTAGGTAAACACAGCACTGTCATCAAAATAACTGGCCCTGGATACCAGGCTTACATTTTTATTTTCCAAATGCAAAACAGACTCCCTACCCACCGTTGTAGCATTCACAAAAGATCCCATTTTCCTCAACAAGATACAGTCAGGCACAAACAAACATTCTTTCCTCCAAAGCACCCATTATCCTCGGGGCAAACTAAACCCAACTTCTTCCTACATGCTCGAGCAGCATCTCCAACATCACAGCAGCTCTGAAAGATGGAACAAGACTTACAGACACGAGCGTGCCTGTTCTCATGTGAACATAAGGGAAAATTAAGGTTAGTTGAGATGACTTCCATCCAAAGGAAACCCAGAACAGCCCAGCCTCTACCAAACTACAGGATGCAGCTCACACATACCCCAGTGGAGGTACCATGCATTCCCACCAACAGACATTCTCCATCCTTTATGCAACTTCCTGCTGCCTTCAAGTGATAAGAAACCAAAATACACACTGACCCCTTTCCCATAGGGGAGAGCCTGCAGTTATAACCTCAACATCCTCAGCAGGAACAGGGTTATGTGCAGCTTTCCTACGTGTCCCATGTGTGGGAGAAGCACAAGGCTATAATTCTGGGCTTTACTTCACCACACAGGACATGCAAGAATTGTGAGCTTCCTCATGCCACTCTTGGGCAGAATTCCTCCCTCTCGGCATTCTTGCTTTCCCAGATCTGAAAAGGAAGTTTTTCTTAGGTACAGCAAACAGCTGCCTAGGCAAAGGGAAAAGGAAACATGAAACAGTTCCCTCTCTTGTAACTGCTTCATAAAGATCACCATTTTCATTATCTCCTCTCACTCCACACTTACTCTGTAAAAGCCCTGAATTAAAGTCTTAATCATGACTTACAGAAATCCTTGTGGCTGCACATGACAGAAGGAAGACAGTTTTTCCTGCTAAAATATCGTTAGAAGTTACGGATTACGACAGTTCCTGGGTAGGAAAGCAGCTATCTTCCCCTGTTTATTACAAGATGATTATTTAAAAAAAAAAAATAAAATTCAGAGCTAGCTCTGAACAAATTTTACCTCTATTCAACAGACAAACAACAGAGCAGACATTTGTTAGCTATTGAAAAATATGTTTTGAGTCCTGTTTTAAAAATAGATCCACTTGAAAACGAGAAATATTTGCAAATAAGATGAGGCGGAATGCATTATACTTCCTAACAAAAGAAAAACTGAACTTGTATATAAAAGAATAAAAATAGGAAGTGACTCACTTTTGGACCAGGTGTGCTGGTGGTGTGTGAACATGGGCTCACAGGGAGGATGGATTTTGGTTTGCATTGGTCATGCATGTGAACCATTCTGACCTGTACAATCACACTGACAGTTTGGTTTAGTACTTCTCTCTCTGGACACTGAATTATGGTCCCACACACAGTGCAATTTTAACAGCCAATTTACAAAACCAGCAGTGAAAAATACATTTTTAAGATCCAAAACTGGAGATCTCTGTCTGATTGTGCGCAGCAACAGAGCTTCCTGCTGGACCATGAACACATCAGCTCTTGGATACACATCTTATCATTTGTAAGGGCAAGATAAGACCTCCTTCTGTAGTTGGAGATACTGTGCAGCCAGCTGCAAAGATGAAAAGCATTTTAAGAACCTCAAACAGAAGCTGCAACACGTACAAAACACCCACCAGCAGAAAAGAGAAGCCATCAGGTGAATACCAAAGAGCTGGACCAGACACTTTGGATGGTTTTTCCTGTCAACCTTCACAACGAGGTGCTGGTGTCCTGCTGGCTTGTCCTGACACAGACCTAATGTCCTTATCAATCTCCCAGGAAACTCAAAGGCCACCTCCTAACAACTCCACAGAAGAAAGGACAAGAAATATATTAGTTGTGAGCTACTGTAAAAAGTCTCTGCTATTCTCACTGCTTTCCTGAGAAGCATGAAAAACAGCCACTTGCACAGCTGGCAGCTCAAAACAGCCACAGGGAAAGCAACACGAGTGTGCAAGGTGCCTTCAAAGCCTCTGCACACCACAAGCACCAGAGGTTTTTGTCTGAAGATCTGATAAAATACTTCAGCACAATCTCACCTGACTCCTTCAGCAGCTGCCAACACACCACCTTTACCTGAAGTTTATATTCATGAAAGATTTCTTTTTTCACAGGAAGTTTTACTGACTATAGGATGTTTTTGTTTGCTTTTGTGCCTCTTTCCTCCTCTGCATTTGCCTTTTCCTTTAAAAGAAAAAAACCCCAACACACACAGAGCAATAAATAAATTGCTAGGGCAGGACACAGAGGGAGTGTTTCTGCAGGGAGATCCCTTTCCATGGCAAACACAACGTGGCTGTGTGGGAGAAGAGAACAAACACTGCTGCTGCAGCCTGCACCTCAACAGCAGACAGAGCACAAAGCTCCTTGCACAAAGGTGGGCTCCTGGTAACCCATCTCCAACAGCCCTGACCTCCACTGTGCAGCTCCCACTAAAAGTATCCCCAGGTTTTAATTTCCAATTTGTCTTTCCAGCCACGGAATTGCTACAGTCAACAAATTCAAAAAGGTAAATTTTTCTACCTTCAATTAACTGCATTAGTAGTGTTTATAACTACGTGATTGATAAATGCTCTACAGAAGCTGTAATTAATGTATTTTTTCCTTGGAACACACACCGAACCCCTCGGCGCTCAGACACTTAATGAAAAGCAATTTATCAACTTGCTTTGAACAGCTGAATCTGACTCCTTAATGCAGAGAAATAACACACTTTGCTTTAAGCACCACCACTCCGAGGAAGGAGAAAGGAATGCGCCCCGCGACATTCCGAATGCCATCAGCCTCGGCTGGGATTTTGATCGGGATGACAGCGACCAGAGCGCTCATCTCCCTGGCTATGATTCAGTCTGGCTTAACTGGGATCCTTTCCTCCTGGGATGCAGTCGAGCAGGAGATTTGTGCAGATGTGATTGTGCAGGATTGAGGATCGGGAGCGCCTCTTCAGGACACGGGACAAAGTTCCAAATTCTCCCATGCCTGGCACGTGTGCTCCGGGAAGCAGCAGCAGCAGCAGCTCTGAGTACTTCAGCCTGGACATGTGTTCAGCTGCTCACAAAGCAGACAAAAATAAAGTGCTTACAGAGTGTTTGAATGCTAATTTCTCAAATTGAGCGTTGCTTTGTATAGTTGACATATGCAAAAAAAAAAAAAAAAAAAGAAAAAAGAAAAAAAGAGGGGGGGAAAAAGAAGCATTTAGGAGGAAAAGTTTGACATCACAGAATATTTTACTTTGGTATTAACCACTGGAGGGGATTAGCCAACCTTCAAAGGCTAAAATCTAAACTCCCATTTCTAAGAGTATAGGCTAGAGATTTCCAGTATAGGAGCTGGTCTGTACTCCATGTGGCAGACTGAACGTAAGGATTACACATTTCCATTGCACATGTAAGTCTGTTTCCCATTCCTGCAGGGTCCTGCTCTCTTCCATTTGTCTTTTGATGCAGATAAAAGCTAATGCAGATTGCAACTGCTGATACAGAGAAAGGCACAAGACACAGCGAGCTTTTGGACTAAGGAAAAAAGGGACTCAGGTCCAGACTGCTCGAGCACGTCAAGAGATTGTCTTTGAAACTATAAAACTAGAAATGAAAGCACTGCGTTTTTATTTGATTTGATCAAAGACTAGAAAGAAGGGGGGGGGGGGGAAAAATCACATCTTATAGACGCAGGGTAGCATTTAACTACTTCACACACAATATGGGACCAGCTGATCTCATACAGATACGAATTTGGAGAAAAAACAAAGAGGTAAAGTCACTCCAGCTCTGCAGACACTGCCTGCACAGATCACTGCTTCAGGCTCTGCAAAGAGCAACAGGAACCTGTTTCAAAGCCAGAAATCCACTGGAAGCAGATACCCAGCCCTACACCACGGGCACAGGTTTCCAGTCTCCAGTGAAGAGCAGAGGAGTGGGCTCCTGTCAAATCACAAGAAAATAGACTCCAAATATAATGGCTACTTGAATAAATCACTGATTACTCCCTGTTCCAGCGCTCTGACTGTGGGATAGCAGTACACTGTGGCAAGGAAGGCTTTCAAATGCAAGCTGCAAAGGGACAAGACTGAAATTCTTGAACGGAGCATCTGCTCCAGCACGTGCTTGGCACCAGAAGAATGAGGCTCTGCAGAGGTACAAATGGCACTACAGGTAGCAGCTCTGCAGATCCCAAATTGCAGCATGGAAAAAACAGATACCTATCGCTGCCACATTCCCTAAGAGAACAGATTTTAAGTATCTGCTCATGGAAATTTCTAACTGCAGAAGGGGAAGCATTTAGATTGCCTCTGGGCTGAAACCATCTAGGTCTTTGCCTTTCACTAAAAATTAGGCAGAAGTCATTTTAAGGAGGCAGGCAGACAACAGTCTTGCACAGGAGATCAAAAAGCTCTCCAGATGTTTATTTTAAATGAAATTCAGAAGCCAGTATAAACCAGATTTTAAACACTGAATAATCCTTCCTATAATTTGCATGAGAAAAACAGGCAAAAGGTTCCATCCTACCGCTCTAAAACTCTCCAGGAACATGAAGGGTTGGATTTCATTCCTAGACTCCTCAGATAAGAATCTGAAATATGAACAACTCCACACTGCAATCTGATGGCTGTTAAGAATATTTTTCCCCTGTGCTGTACGCTTGGATGCTCTACACATACACACAGGGGCATCCCATGTGAAGAAAGTCTCTGACCTTCCTCACCAAGACTGTGCAAAATTATGGATTGGAAAGTGTCTAAAAATGTCAGTCCTAAATTTTAAACTTCTTCTCCTCTTGCTACTTTCACTGAATGCCTTCTGATTGTGCAAAAGCAGAATATTCAGGCTTCAATCTAAGTAGTTTGGGTGTTACGCTGACAATGTCTCTGGAGAGGGGAAGAGAAGAGAGGACAGATTTCCAATAGCTCAGACACTTCCCTGCAAGCAAAGCTGCTACACAGCAAAGGAGATAAATAAAGAGGGAAAGTAACACACCAGAGAACTTTCACCAAGGTCATGTCAGGATGCTGAACGCTCCCCATCTGCAGGGAAGATTTAGATGCCTGTTCCACCACACATATCCACTCCCCTGTTGGCAACAACAGCCCTCATTAAACCAAACCAGTTCTAACCATGAAAGAAAGGACATCAGGAAGATGATATTAGCTAACAAATGCAAAAAGAAAACCCAACAGAGGCAGTTCTGGGTGAGTGCCTTCTGCAGCAAAATACAGCCCCAGAGCATGTGCAGAGAGTTCCTGCAGGACCTGAGAAAGACAACACAGGCTATCCCAGCCAAAAGGATGGACAGCTCTGCTCTGATCAATGCTAACAGCTCCTGGCTTGCAGCAGAGAGGTTCTGTACCCACACAGCCAGAGCAGAACAGGGATCCCATCAGGAACAGGAGCTTTTAGGATTTTGCTGCTGCACAGGGTGACCTACAGGTTGCAGTTCCTCCTTGCTGTGGACACGTGGCAGAACCCTGCACACAGACTCTACCACAAAACAACAGCCCTACCCCCCAAATATTGTATCAGTTACTGCTGTGCCCGTAACAAGAGTGTTTCTTGCCCGTTTCAGCAATCTGAAAGACACGCTGGGCAAAATTTCAAGCTATGACAAAGTGATCTTATCACTTCTGTGCTGTTCTCGCTACACAAGCCCCTGATTCAGCAGCATGTAATAAAATCTTCATTTGCATGAAAAGCACTCTCTGATCACAAAGTCTTCTGTTCAACAACCCTCTTCCCATCCACAGCATAGAGATGCAAGCACCACTGTCATTTTCCCTGTGACTGAGGTGGAATATTTTATTTATGTTTTATTTGGAGAGGCTCTCAATGTTTTAATGCCATCTTTTCCTAAAAAACAACCAGTATTTTTGAATAACACAAAAGCTACACACAACCCAACTATGCAAGTACTGTGAAGTTCACTCACTATGCTCACACCTGTGTTTTTAATAACTGCGTCATGTGAAGGACATTTCATATCAGCACAAGGTGACCATGAACAGTTGTAAAATGCCTTTTGTATTCAACAAGCCCAGCCTTTTCCAGTTTGCCTTTAGAGTGCTTGATGTCATGACACACAGCACTCAGAGGATGTGTGTCAAAGGAAAGGAAGGTGTAGCCATGGAAAAAACAATGCACTGCCCACAACAAGATTAATCGCTGTCATGGGAAACCAATAAAAACAAGTATCTTGTTATCTTTCTTTACAAAGGGACTGTTAAAGCTTAACTATATTAGGAAACTTTTTTCCTTTGGACTAAACCATGAGCCTGATGTATGTGGGCATCCCACATGCCAGCATATGCGATTAATTGGCTCTCGCCTGACACTGCAGGGAAAGTCCAACGTTCCAGAGGCAGGATGGAGCTTTCACACAACAGCCTGTGCCCTCTCCTGACTACAGCTCTCTCACCAAGGCCAGCCCCAGCTCCCTGTCCCGTGCCAGGTGACACCACCACCCATTCCCACCTGTTAACCATGTCCCACGTACGCACCTCACCATCACACCCGGCTCCGAGCGAACTCAGCCGAAGCAGAAATACCTTTCATCACGTCAGCAGTGCGGTCCCCATTTAGAAACGCTTTCTTTCACGTTAATCCAGTGCCAAAACGTGGTGGTGTGGGCTGTGCTGATCCAGAAACGGTGCTAAGGATGCTGCTGCCTCCTGTCTATCACTGCACGCTTCATCTCGCGCGTGGCCAGGCAGTGACAGCCCTGCGACAACAGGCACTTTAAATTGGGCAGCTCAGCAGCACATGTACACTGAATTTTTGAACAAGCTATTCTAAGCTGCTTTGCTAGCAATTTCTGGCCTGTGCAGTTTGAAAGCGCACGGTTCTGGCCCTCACAAAGAGCAGACCTGTAAATGACATCTTGAGGATTAAGCTGATTGAGATGCAATTTGCCTAGCAACCATTCATTAAGCAGAGTTCAGAAACAGGCCAGCAATCTATTCCACCTCCTTATCTGAGCAGTAAACAGATAACAGTCTCTACTGTGTCCTCTATGCTCCAGTTCAGACACATTGTAAACAGATTTTTCAGAAGTTTAAACTCCTACGGTAAATCTCCCAGAACAATCCTGCTCTCCAAACACGAGGGATTCGGCTTCAGCAAGTGTCTTACAAGCGAGAAACAGCTCTGGAAGGAGGGTAATGCAAATCAAATTGTGAATGCATTTGCAGTTCCTGTGCCTCCAATATTTTCTCACATCAAGCACTAAGAGCCCATCCTAGTCGTTAAAAAAAAATGTTTAAAAAAATCTTAATCACACAAGCATTTGGCATTGCTATTCTGATCACTAAAAAAAACTCAATAAAAATCTTATTCCCTTCCTTCATCTTCTGCAAGGAATCGATTGACACTTCCAAAGTCTTTGATAAAGGCTCCCCTGCTTCAGAGAAGAAAACAAAAGTCACGTCCTCCCTCCCATTAAGCATTTTTTCCTCATAAAATAAGCAAGACAACGGAAACGTCATCAGTGGAAATCAAACCAGTTACTTCAGCTCGAAAATTTCAGCTGTAAAGATTAAGGGAAATCATGATTTTGCATAATTGTTTCCCTGCAAGAAACATCTGATAACATCCCATTCTGCTCCAAAATTAAACAACAAAGATTAGCACGGACGTATTTAAGACTATATACCTGAATGGTTTGCCTTTGGTGTACAGTTCTTCTGGGAAATCACTGTGACATACAGCATGCTATTACAATTAAATATGCAGGAAAGAAGAATTAAACTGACTATGAATAATTAATACCCTACAATACTACTTCATAAGGAAAAGTCTGGCTGAATATTCCCGCAGATGAGATATACTCAAACACGAGGCACAACAGAGCTGGCAGCTTTACTTTTATGATGGGGTTTAAAACACCAAGTAACTTTATGGCTGCTGCTCAATTCTAGAGAAGGTGCCAGCCATCCAAGCCTTCTCCTGCTGGATTCCCATCCAGCTTCAGAAAAAATGGGATAAATGCAACTGTTGCAATGGTTGCTGCACCACTCATCTATGTCCCAGAGGTAACAGGCTTCCCAAACACTTTCCATTAAAAGGTATAAAGCAATTATCTGACATCCCAGTAGGGAGAATAAAGCAAATATGATGCAACAATTACTTAGGTGATAAGATCAGGCTAAGGTTGTGAGAAAAAACAATTTAAAAGGGCTGCAAGAGCTAAGGAATGCCGCTTACTTTCCCAGAATCTCTCTTAAGGACAAAGATATCATCAGCTCCAAGAGTCGACCTTCCTGTTTCGAGTTTACTGTTCTGGAGGCTGCAGAACATCAATTGTAGCAAAGCTGAAAACTGCAATTAAAAATATGCCCTCTTTTGCACAACATCCCCCCTAAATTGCACTGATTAGCATGTACTAATCTGAAGTCCTTGTAAATTTGGTATCTAACTGTTGGCATTTTCCCTCAGACTCCAGTCGGGTCAGTGCAGTAATAATTGACACAAATACATTTGCTGCACATTTTTAGCTGGAAATGCCCAGTTCCTCTCCATTCATCCATGCATGGCGTACCCAACACCCCTTTTGGAGAGAGAGATTTGAAATCTAACCAACATTTGTGATCACTGAGGTGGAACATGGCACTGCTACTGTAATTGCTGAAGGTGTGACCACATCCCTCTGCTCCTAGCCCCATATTGCTCCAGGAGGGTCTTGTTCCTGCAGGATCCAACATTCCAAAGCAAACACGAGCTGAGGGTCTTTCTGGGCACAGGCAAAGCCATTTTCCTAGTATGCTGGCTTAATATTAATTTTCTATTAAAAATTAATAGGGCTAAATGAAGCTTGCAAGCCCATGGGCACCAAGGCAGTTATTTTGCCGACGCATTTGTTGCCCAGAGGAGGGGGATGTGAGGGATGGGCTGCAGAATTCCAGCAGGATGCAGGGTCCATGTGGCTCCTGGGGGAGAACAGGGGGCTCTTCCCCACACCCCCAGAGAGACCCTGGGTTCCACTAGTGCTGTATCACCCCTTCCTCCTGCCCAGAAACTGGTGGGGAAGACAGAACCCTGATGAGATCCTGGTGAAAACCCCAGTGTCTTCCCACCTGGGATCCAGCCTTCTCTAGACACTGCCTCCAATCCTCATCCATGTGCCCCTTTCCCACTGCCCAGAATGAATTCCCTTCCCTTCCAAGAACCCTGCAAATATCTGGAGTTTACGTAAGCTTAACCTTCAGTCCCTATTAATGTTAACGGAATAGGAAAAAATTAACCATGGTGCAAGTAAAAAGACTGTATCTGCATTTCTAATTATACAACAAAACACACCACATGGCAGTATTTCCAAGCACCTTGCTGGGAATAAAATAGCCAGTGGACTGAGACTTCCATTTGGAGTGGTGAATGCAAGAGCAACCAGCATTGAGGCTGACAGTTAAGGGATGAGGACATGAGAATTAAGGGAAATGAAGTGACATACATGAATGATGATAACAAAAATGTTAATAATTAGAAAAACAGTCACCTTAAAAATTTAAAATTTCATGATCTCTCCTACTTTTTAATGGCTTAGCCTACTTTTTCCAACCTAATTTGCATGATCAAAATAGGCCTCCTGCCAGGAAGCATTAAAATGGCAGCCCCCCATCGAGACAAAACTCCCTTCACCATACGAGACTGAAGGACTAATAACTATTCCTAAAAACATTTTAAATCCATTAACGTTGTTTAGCAAACACTTATTTAGAATTAGTGCCGCTATCAGAATTTGATTGTGCTCTACTAAAGTGTTCTGTAAAAACCTCTGAGGGAGGAGCAGGTCCCTCCCAAACACCTGTGTCATCTCCAACCCTCTCCAAAAAGCTGAGCACCCTCACACTCCTGAATGTTTTCCACCCCAAAACCCCAAAGTATTCTGCAAGATCAACCAGACAATTCCCAACAGCTCTCCAGAGTGCCAGGCTGGACAGCTGGAAGGACCCTCCAAGATGCTCAGAGCAACCAGACCAGAGGACACCATCCCCACCAACCTCTACACTCAGGAATTAATTCTATACACCAAAAAAACCCAGGTTAGCACAAAAATATAACCTCAATATTACTGATGTACTGAAGATTTGGATTCTAATAGAAATATACGGTGGTTTATACAAATTTGTCCAAGCTATGTGTTATCCTTTCAGTGCCATCTGCACAAAACTAGAGTTTTATCTAAGCATTGGATACTAAAATAAATAATTTTCTCCATATCTATGATCTTGTTGGAGACAGACGCCACAAACCTGAGAGCTGGCTAGTGCAGGCTTGTCTAGCCACAAATAAAATTACATCCACATCAATATGATTTATTTTTAATAAAAAAAATAAGGCAAACCAGGCTCTTCATATCAAAACAGGCTCAGTCAGCACCCTCCATGCCCACAGAAGACATCATGTACAGTGTGAAATTGTCAGAATAAAACTGGGATTGGCACTGTCATTTCCCCTAGTAAGAAATACCACTACCAAGAGACACATTTTAATTGCCACACGTAATGAAAAGTACCTGCTCATCCTCCACTTGCTGTATTTATTGGTGTTTAAATTCAGGACTACAAGTCTTGGCAGAATATTTTCTGGTGAGTTTAGTTTTTTGAAGTGTCCATGCCCCAGCAGATTTTTAAGAGTGAATTTGGCTCTCCAGTACAACACAAATGATCCATCTCTGTCCATCCATGAACAAAAGTTCTTGGGCTGCACTTCCCAAAGCATCTCATCCTGAGTGTCCCCTGTGAGTGGGACCTCGCAGTAATTAGCACAATCTGATACTGGAAACTCAACTAATTCTAACATTGATCCCTCAGGACAGCACAGCCCACGATTTGAGAAACGTTCATCCCAAAAGGCCCTTTGTTTCTACCTTTCAAAGTCACTAAAGGCTGGTAAATAAATTATATTCTCCAAAAGCTTTGCAAATTCCTTTCACCAGCAGCCAAAGCTACAGGTTTATACGTGATCCCTTAAAGCACCAAACCTGTTTTATTTTCTTATACAAGCAATTTCTAACATCTGCAGTCACTGCTGTGAGATTGCAAAGGATTTTATTTGCCAAGTCAAGCTGTCGAAAGGACAGATTATAAAAAATAAACACTAACCATTTTTAGATCTAACTTTCCCCCACAGACTGCGTTTTATGCCCTTTCACTGGAAATGTTACATCAGAATAAAATCAGATTTAATTGGCTCTTAAATAACTGAACAGCCACTTTAATTTTATTTCAGTAGCAATAATTCATAAATCAAGCAGCTGAAATCCTAGCACACAGTGACAAGTAAATAAAACAGAACACAGTGAAGGAGAGCACGAACACCACACGGTGAAAGGTGATTTTTCTCAAACTTCACACGTCACCATTTTATGGACATCACAAAGGTACCACTACATAAATACCTGGAACTCAAACCTGTCAGTTCATCAGCAGTAACTGCTTAACAAAGACCAGAGGATGATGATCCTTGTCCAACTGGAACTGCTAGGAGAATGGCTGGGATTTTAACCACGGATGCAATTTCCCTCATGCACACTAGATGGAAGTATGGAAAAATCTTAATTCTTTCCTGACTCAACTTAAATTCAAGTGGTTGAGATGTTGGACTGTCACATTCTGGGAAGAATTTTTTTTGGTTCTTTATCAGCAACTTCACTCATTGATAAGCTCTAAATAAAAAAGATGCCCTGAAATATTAAACTAAGCAGTTTTGGAAATTAACAGTAAACGTAAGAGAATATACAGCAGAAATACTAAATATTTAATTCAGGCTAATTTCTAAAGTACACACAATCAATTTCTAGAGTATTTGAACAATAATCACTAACGAGATCCTTCAGAGACACTGAAGTTACATTTCTTAAACCGCTAGGTTATTATAAGAAACACCACCTTGTCAATTAATAGAAACAGGGAATAGAAAATGTATAAAGATTCATAAATGCTGCTGCTGTTTTGACTGGAAAAAAATCCCAAACAGATTTGTAGAATACAGTGGGAGAGGTAGAGGGAAATAAGAGAACCTGAAGTCTTGCAGAACAAACAGATCACAGAGCAGCAAACCTGAACGGGATTAAATTACACACAAATCTCCTGGAAACTATCTTAAAAGTGACTTGTTCCAAAACAATCCATTTCTAAATTTAAACACTAAAGAGTTCACAGATACAAAAACTAAATCAGTCAATGGTGTGACCAGGAAAAGGTGCTGGAAGAGCTGTTTTCCCTCCCCTGCTCTGGCTTTTTCATATATTGATTTTTCTTCACGCTCATTCACAAATGCTCAGCAGAGCTGTGAACAATTTAAAGTCAAGGGATGCACGAATTACCAGCTCCAGGAACACACCACCCATTTGAGGCAAAAGCTGAGGGCTTTGCTGGAGCTGAAGAAAATAAAAACCAAACCAGAATCAGAACACACTGATGAGCTGGAAGAGAAGGGCAAGCAAATCCCTAATTTTCCCTGTCCACAACAAAAGGAAAGCACATGACATTCCTTCAGCTTAGAAGACAACAAATTAAGAAAACCAGTGCCAGAACAGAAGGATGAACAAAGAACAATGCTAGATAAAAGAATATAAAGTAGGCATGAAGGGCTCCTCTTTCCAGATGTTAAGAAGACATGCTGTTTTTCATTCCAGGTTTAAAAAAAGATAAGCAGAGGAGGAAGTTTACTTTGGAGAGTGGGAGCATCTGCATAATTTTTTGAAAAAGGTTCATACAAAGATTTCCTTCCAACAGAATTTAAACTACATCTATACATATAGATACATAGATATTGGCTCAAGACAGTCACCTTAACATATTTCTCAAAGTGTTTTCCATGCAGCAACTGCCTAGGGAGAGGAACAAAATGAGTGGCAAGGGACAGCCACAGGAAAGGGCAGGACTGTGAGACACACATCCTCCAACATGCACACTCCAAGTTTAACAACACGAAGGCAAGGAGAGGGACAGCAGGATACAGCAAAGGATATGCTGGGACCAGGAAATGAGAAAAGAATCCACAGGGCTCAACACCGACTTCTGGGATATTTTACCAACAAAAACACATAGGAGTATTTTTTTCACATGTGTGGCTCCCACCTTTAGCCAGGGAGATTGTCCCAGTATGAGGAGGGAAATTACAGAGAACAACTGGATGCTAGATCCACTCTGAAGAGCAGAGCATGGAGTTTCACCTATTTCTACTTGCTCTGGTGTGGTTCCCAAATTAGAAACAATCAGAATCCTGCTGGAAACAATATACAGCACCTTAATTGGGTTGGCTGCACTACAGACGTCAGCAATGTATCACTTAGTAGATCATTTTCTGACTGCTTTTTTTCCCCCTTTAATACCAAAAATAGCTGCACTTTCATGGTTCACCTTTTCCACATCACCTTTACTACAGACACAGTAAGAAATTAAATGTTAGCACTCATTGCCCACCGAAGATCCTACAGGACCCACACCTGCTGCAGGCAGGATCTCTCACCTAATTCAGCAGAATTGTACTTAAAGGTTTGTCTCAGAAATGCATCTACAGAGGACCTGATTTCTAAAACATTTCCCCCTAGTACACCCATCAATGCATCTATTTAAAAGCCTGGAACAGCTCAGTTATCTCAAAATACATCAACAACCCAGTGTTCCACACATTCCAAGCACTCCAGAATCCCTGCACGGGACTTGGGAATTCACATGAAAAATCTCTCCCAGTTTTCATCCCCAAGTGCTACACTCCCACTATTCCCTACCAAACCCACACTGCAGCCAAACTACATTCCTGAGAAATTATTCCAAGAATGAAATATCACCATTTTCCTCATAAACCCTGGAAACTTGGACTAATCTTCACACACAGCATAAACAAGTTAAGCAATGGGAGTACATAAACAAAGCATAATTCTTAAGCACAATGGGGGAATAATTATAGCAACAACAGAACAAATATAAAATGAGTGGGGAGGCATGGAGAGACACACAGACAGAATGTGCTGAAATAAGGAAAAGGGACCTATAGGATCTATGAGATTGAATCAGCCATGAGCTACAGTTGTTGGTTTTTTAAGCATTTTAAAGCATTTAATTACTAAAAACACAGAAACCAGCAGCAGATGAACACAGAGGTCTCTGTCAGCTGCAGAGCAAGCTATACCCTGCTTGGACAGTAAAATCAGCTTTTGAAAGGTTACAACTCCTTGGAAAAATATCTTTGGGTAAAGTTCAGAACAACTTTTCTGGAGGTCAGCCAGCAGAATGCCTGCTCAGGAGCTCTCTTCCTCAATCACTATTTGGAAAGCTTTTTTTTTTTTTTTTTTCTGAAAGCAGAAAGATGAATAATGTGACAAACTCATTTTAGCATTCGCAGTCAAAGTAACGATCTGCAATTAAAAGAAAAAATTTCTCCAAGATCTGTGTAGTAAAGATTTTAACACGAGTCACAAAATACAACGGGAAAATGGGAATGTGGCATACCACACAAGGAATAAAAAATCCAATTATTCACTTCACTTCCTAGTTTGGGAACGTTTTAAATTGTTTAAACATTTTAAATGCTGAGAATTGGAAAGGGTGGGGTGATAGACTCATTACAGATGCAGAAAATTGTGAAAGCTTTACTCATCCTCAGGGGCAACTCACCCCAAAAACAGCCTCTGAAGAGTCAGCAGGGCCTAGATACAGGGTACTACTACACAACAGAGCAACCTGTTACTCACCTGCTGGGTGTAGCATTTCAATGAACTACATGCTCTTTAAAGCAATTATTTAAAAGTGCTGATCAGCTGTTAAACAACTCAAACAAATCAGGCTGTGGCTGTGCTCTTGGTGGTGTATTTAGCAACTCCATAAATCCCAGAATCCTGCAAGTTACTTTACCTCTCATTTCATAAATCTGTGACTCTCCTCACTGTTACCTCACTGAAGATGAGTGAGCCAGGAATACACAGAATATAAAATGTTTTGGTAATGGAGGTTTTTGGGGTGGGGCCAGCCAGGACAAAATTTTCTGCTTCCCCATCTCCATGTGCTGGCCAGTAACAAGTCACGGTCAAAAGTGACAAAGAGTAAAAATGAACAGACAAACCAATGTGAAAAAGTAAAATATTGCACTGGAAACACTGCTAAAAGTTTCTACCCCACATCCAGGCATTTCTGCAAGTGCAGCAGAGGACACAAGCTGAGGCTCCTGCACATTGTCTGAGCTTCTGGGAAATAGAGATACTTCAGTCCTTGACAAAAATCCTTACTTCTCCTCTTGATCTGGTAAGAGTTCCCAGAAGCAAGCATAGATATAAAAGCTTATCTATCAGAGGACAACTTGAAACAAATACAAATAAGGCTTAAATGAAGGCAAATATCCAAGCTGCAGAGAACACAATGGTTCCTTAATTTCACATTTGGAGAAAAGACAATACTATGTGGACATTCTCCAACATATTTTTAATGTTATTAACAGAAATAGCACCCCAGGCTGTGCTCAAGCTGAAAAAGTGTGAAACTGTTCGCAACGTGAAGTGAAAGGGGATCAAAAATACCATCTTATTAAATGGCATTTATTTGGTGCTAAGTGAATTATTTATTCAATTGAGAAGTTCACAAAATGACAAGGGGGAAAATGCAAGCGAGGTCACTACTTCATGTCAGTATCAAAGCTGATCCTTAACAGAATTTAAGCACCTGCCTTTTCTTTTATCTCAGCACAAAATGAGATTTCTTTTTTTTTTTACACTTCAAAAGCCATGTAACACAACAGAATATATGCCAAGCATGCAAAAACAGAGCATGCCAGCATCTTTCAGCAATCAGCTTTCCCTTGTCATCCATTATGTCAGATTTATCTATTTTTGCTTAATTCTTGCTCCAGCAATATGCATCCTTCCTCTCTGCAGACTATCAGGCTGGTTGGGCTGGAATTCAATACAGCTTCTTAAAATAGTTGAGAAATATTGAAAATATTTGAAGTGATGCCTGTGAATTACAGCCAATTCATCAACTCCTCTTCCAGCCCCTGCTCGACCTGTGCTCCCCCAGACAAGGGGCAATTCTCATTTTTTTCACTTCAGAAATGCTACCCAGTGTAAATATCATTTAGAAAATAAACAGCCTTTCTTTTATAGCAGCATTTCTTCATGAAAGCTTAGATTCTGTGTTAATTGCAAACCTTACCCTCTGACTCTTACTCGCTTTTGATCCAAACCTTCCTCTGCTGAAAATGAATAGTGAGTGCATTTGCTTTTAAGTTTTCTTTCTGTTACCACTGCCTTTCCTCTCCAAGTTTCCAGACCCTCTGGAGTGGCTTTACAGGACACCAGACCCACCTAAAAGCTCTCTGAATCCTTCACTCTGCTGCTGGCTGCAAAACTCTGCTCTCTCCACCTCTAACACCTGTAAGACCCTTGAACATCATCTTTCCCCACAGCTTTATGCACCCACCTAAATGAACAGACTCTAACAAGTTCAAATTCTTAAAAAGCCCTGATCAGAAATAAAAAGACTGAAAGGAAAAGGCAACTCTCATCACCCTGTTCCCTTACTGCCCATGGAGCACAGAATTTTCTCAGCTGGCTGCTGAATCAGACAAAGTTTCCACAGTGCACACACACACACACACACAAAGCCCCAACACGTCCAGGAGGATTTATTCCATCACAAAGTCACCACCGTTGCTTCAGCACAAATGACATCACTTAGGAACCCAACCTCATCTCCTGAGAGCTCCCAGCTCCCTCCTCTCCTGCAGCGACCGGAGCAACAAAGAACCGGGCTTGTGCAATAAAGAGGAAAAAAGTATTGCTGCAAAAAGTTTTCCAGAAAAACTTGTATTTTCTTGAGAATTAAGGACTCTAGTAAGAACAAGCAGAACAAATTCCGGTTAAACTAATCAACCTGCATCTGTGATTTATCCTAAACTTGCACCTAGTGAGGGTGAGAGACGCAGGTGAGCCCTCGCAGGTGTTGGTCGGGGAGGTTCACACGCTGCAGAACCGAAACCAGCTCAGTACTTTGCTGCGCGAGTGGACCGAGAACTGGAGTCCAGCTCTGCAGTTTTCTTCTTCTTCTTCAGACACTTGAAAATTGGTTGGCAGGGAATAAAAACGACGGATAATTTACTGACGATACCTGTTCGCTGCCCATGGGAAAGATGGGCTTTGAGCTCCCTTCCAGCCCAAGCCAGCCTGCGAGTCTCTTGCAAAAAGACACTTTTCTTGGGAAGAATCACACAAAGGATGTGCTCGCACTGCGACCGCAATCCCCCCTTCCCCCTGACGGCACTTCTGTCGCGATGGCTGACGCACTATCGCGATCCCGGGCCGTGTGCGCGGTACCCAGGGACAGGTAACGAGGGCGCCGGGGCTACCGGGGGCCCTGGGAGCTCCGCGCTGAGCGGGGGAGACCCCGGGGAGGCGGGGTGGGAGCCATTGTCGCGACAGGCGGCGGGTGTCGCGACAGGGCGCGGGTCGCCACACCGGTGATGCCTCAGCGGGCGGAGGGGAGGGGACACCCGGGAAGGACAATGGTGGGGGGGGGGGGGGG
>VZUI01036597.1:0-10152 GCA_013401135.1 Cettia cetti | reverse complement strand
TAGCACTGCTGACCCATCTTTGCACCACCTGGCATTCACCTAGCAGATACTCATGTCTCTAACTGAGAAGCATCACATGGTCATCTGAACACGATGAACTTCTGATGGAGAATAAAACTTCACTAACATGCAAGACATGCTGACATGTCTCACTTTCATGTCTCAAACCAGTCCTACGTGCTGCAGGATCTTGTTCCCACCTACAGCTATTACTGCAGGGGGGAACTATGCCTTATGAGAGTAATCACTGAACAGCTGCTACATCTTATCTCTCATCTCCAGCTTTTTGTAGAGGTGTCATCCCATTTGGGAGGAGAATTCAGGCTGAAGATCCTAATTTGGATACCTAAGGATATGAAATTAGCTCATTTACACAAAAGTGGGAGGAGGAACTAGGCAAACACTCAAGACATCAAAGCAGCTGTTTATTGCCAATGTTAATGCAGCTGTGCATTGGTTCCCATACAGACATTGACAGTGCTTGTGACTGAATCACCCATGCCGTCTGCTTCTTGTCTTAGAAGGCACAGAGCATGTATCACACCACACCTTTTATCCTGTCCAAGACAAAATGCCTATGCATGCATACTTGGCAACACCCTACTTCAATGCCTACTTCAAGTGCCCTTTGGGAAGTACCCTATCCAGATATTTTCCACAGTCTGTCATAGCTCACTGAAGATCCAGAATGGGGGAAAAATAGATAGGTTACTTTAGAGCCTAACAGTGTGATCCTTGACCATCTGATTAAAGCATTTATCTTTTTTGGTTTGCATCCCAGTATATTTATTTCATTTAAATTCTGGAACAAATGTGTCTATCTTGTGTTGATCATCAACTGCAGGTGAGCTGAGCTTGATACCTGGCCCAAAGAGATGGCCACTGAAACACAAGAGCCTTTCAACTGAGAGAATACAGAATAATCCTTCAGAACTGCAAATGCCTGGCAAAGAAAACCTATGTATGATCCTACCTCATTTCTCAGGAAGCTTCAACTACACAGTTCCTCTGCATCACCAAAATACATGCATTTAGTCCCAGTAATTTAATCTAATTTACTACACATATACATATCTACGTACCATGCAACTGTCAAGCACATGTAATGCACACTTCATAAAACACAGAATATCCCAAGTCATCTAGATGTATAAGGGTCCTCTTACCTTTGGGCAGTGACAAAGAAGGTAAGTGTTTCTTCCTGCCCGGTCAAGTGGCTTGTGTCAAAGATCACACTGAACTCATACTGTGCAAAAAAAGCAGTATTTAGAGACATTGCATATTGTTTCAAAATGTATTTATTCTGAAATAATAATAATATTTATATTTATATTTTTTATATTTATATTTTACTGGCCTAACTGTACAAAAGTACATTTTGATACATGTAAGAGTGCTTCCTCTACAGCAAATTGACTTGTAAGTCTTATGGTGTTTCTCTTCAAATACTATAGGGTCTGGGTTTTCCTTCATTAAGAGAAGATCTTTACTAAAATTGCTGTTCAAAGATATTTCTAGAGGAGATCATCTGCCTGGGAATGAGTCTTCCGGTACAGGAGGATCACTACCTGTGATATCCTGTCTTCCAGTACAGGAGGATCACTATCTCAGCAACACTCTATATGATATTTGCTAATGGAAGGGATCTTTTGGGACAATAAAAGCCATGCCACAGGCCTGCACTTGGAGTCTTGGAGCAAGTGGCACAAGTTAAAGCAGCATTCATGACACCCATCATAATGGGTGAAAACAGGTGCTAATTTTGAAAGAAGAATTTTACTTTGATGAGTAACTTCTCCATGTGATTTTTTGCCTAACTCCAAAATATACTCCAAAGAGTGTCCAAATTCATTGTAATTTCAATGGCTTACATTCTTACATTCTAGATAATATTTTGATACTGCATGTATTCTTTCAATTCCATTTAAAATAATTTTTACTTTTTCAAAATAGCACATAAGAGTCAATTAAAAAAACAGAAAACAAAAATTTTTCTGTTGGATCAAAGGATACGTCAAGTCAAATAGAAAGGATTTGCTTTTGAAATTGAAACTTTCTGAAAAATTTCAGACTCCTTTTTTCAGTTAAGTTTTCCTCATTATATACTTAGATATCTATATGTATATATATATCCTTAAGTTATTCCTCATTTTCTCACTTTATTAGGTTGGTTGTTTATATAGATAATTTTAGTGGCAGAAAGAACCCAGCTGGATTTTTAAACACTGAGAGAGTGTATCTTTTCTTACAGATCAAAACCCTCTTTAAAAAAATCTACCAGAAGACCATAAGATGAAAAAGTCATTAGTGCATTTTCATTGTCATTCATATAAATCTGCACTTTAATGTGAAAGAAGACAAAAAAACTCACAGAGGCAACATAAGTAAGATAGAGAGTCCTTTTCAAATTTTCTGCAGAGGAAATATGTAATTTATTCACATCTGCAACTCTTGCAGCATTTTTCAAAGCCATTTTACTGCAGTGCCTGGAGCACTGTCTTGGGCTCTGTCTGGTGGGAAAGAGGATAGCTAGTCTCTGTAACTGTGAAAGACTTGGATATCTGGCTTAGCAAGCTAGAGAAAGTATCACTCAAACTTTTAACAGAGCAGTTAGCTTTCCAGCCACTCCTTGGAGACAGAGGTAAATGAATCATCGATCTGCAAATGCAAATATCATAAAGTTACCCCAGATTTGGATCTCATGAAAGGAAATCCCACACTGCACTTGAGGAAATCTGACTCCAGTAACTCACAAGCAATGCCCAGTTCCTCCTGCAAGAAAATAAAAAAATATCATAAGATTTCAGATTTAGGGAGAAAAAAAAGATTGCTAAGAAACAGCAACAAGATGAAGTACTATAGAAAATTAAGTATTTCCCATCATAGCACTGTGTTGTACTTCCTTATTCCACATTAGTCAGACCAGCATTGGGAAGAGGACAGCCATCAGAATCTTGAGATAGATCATGAGGAAATGCTGCATGACTAAACAGATTAGAGTCAGGGGATCAGCCCAAATTCTTGGATAACTCAGTTCTTCCCTCTGTTTATTAAAGTAAAGCCTCCAAATGATCAAGAATATAGGTTTTCTGCAGTAGTTTTTCCAGGTATCTGTACTATAAAGAGAGAATAGTTTTGGGAGCCAGTGACCAAACCATGCCATACACAAATGGAGAAGAGAAAGTTAATCTGGTTCTTGTGAAATTCAATGCCCTGATCTCTTGCCCTGGTTCACAAGATATGTCAAGCTGGTACAGATTATAACCTTCTTTAGTGAGACAGTGATGGCACAGATAAAGTAAGAGTAATGAGCATCTCCTCATGCTGAATGGACTATGGACAGCAAGTAATTCAAATGCAAAAGGTCAGAGCAGCCCTGCTTGACTGATGACTCCACTAAAACAGAAATTCTTCTGGTGAATGGAGAGTATTGCATTGCTCCATAAAATAAATGCCTAGCTCCAGATGAGCACGTTCCCATTACAAGATTATCAGGGAACAGTTTAATACTCTGCCACTGTGGGCAAGTTTATCTCACTAAACTGTAGGAGTGCGTTTCAGCTCTGGAATCTGATATATGCTTTTAAGAGTCATAGCAAGTGACTGCTATGTGATTTACATGTCACTGCATCCATGGTAGTAAAAGGATGTAGAAAACAGTTCAGCAGACCAAATGCAGGTGTTTAATTTAGAATGAGTTTGATACCTTTCTAGGCCCTACTGTTGATTAGATCACCTGAACTATAGTGCTTATGCTATGTGTATAATACAAATGCCTAAATTTTAGATATCTCAATCTATTTTATCTCAATCAATAATTTTGTTCCAGATATGCAGCTGAGAATCTCTTTGCTACAGAACATATGATTTATTTGACTTATTTTCAATATTTACAGCAGTTTGCAAAGCTCATGCTCATGTACATTTCCTGAGTTACTTCAAATATGCACTCAAAAGTTAAATCCTCAGCTGAAACAAGCACAAGTGGAAGGAGCTTCCTGAACCATGCACTTGAGTTATAGGCATCTCCAGGAAATGCCTCTCTGCCTTCACGTTATGACCTGAGCACAACTTTAGTGCTCTACAGACATTTAGCTTCAAAATCATGGTTCAAATCAGGGCACACATTTCTAGAAAATGATAGATCAAATAATACCTTTCTTACCTGACTCAGACAGTATTTCACAAGTTTCATGAGAAGCAAAAATGTAAGAAGAAATCAGTGCACACCTGGAGATGCCTAATGGAGTGACATTACTGCAATACTACTAAAATGCCAGAGGAGTGGCCTCCCCATTCAGTTTCTCTATGGATTTGCTTCCTTGCAATCTTTAGTAGGCTTCCATTTCTGGAAATATGAAAGATGCCACTGCTTAGCAAATCAAATATCTAACTTCAGTAGGACAGCGCTACCATCCACATATGTGTTTGATTTTCTCCTCTAAATGAACACAAAATAGAAAAACATATGATTCATGAGCAAAGCATCCCTTTCACTAGCCTTTTCCTCTCAGGAATCTGGAACGTTCTCCAGTTTTATGAGTGATTGAGAGAACACAAAGTCTAAGCAGCTGCATAACCAAACAAAAAATTTCACAGGTGCTTCCTTTGAAAGCATTTTTGATTCTGGGTCATTCAAATATCCCTTGCTAACCAGGGAAAACTATGAACTCTCTTCCATCAACGCCTAGCCTGTGTTCTTTCAAGAGGGGTTTCTATTTACATAGCTGTCCAGTATGGTAACAATGACCAGACAGACCCAAGAGACTGCCTTCTCATCTAAGGGCCTATATCCCTTCAGAGATGTCAAAGACCAGGATAATTGAGAGAACCCTCATACTGATAACAGAAGAGCACTCCTTCTTCATTTTGCACATCAATGCCTTTGCAGGCCAGACAGCTGGCAGGCAGACGCCCACTGTTTTATTGCCTGTAAAATGAAATGACAAGATAACGTTGAATTCACTGGTTTTGCTATTGTTGCTTGGAAAAGTTTAATGGATGCAGGAAGATTGACTTAAATGACTTTCTGGCTCCATTAGCATACTGTCCAGTTTTATGATTGATATTAATACAACATCAGTGAAGTTTAGAGTGGAGAGTATGAAAAGGTTATTCCCTGAGAAGGTAACCGATCACAGAAACAGGCTCTCCCGGAAAGTGATCAGGGCACCAAACCTGTCAGAGCTCAGAAAGTATCTAGACAGTGCTCAAGATTATATGGTTTAATTAGGGAATCCTATGAGAAGCAGAGAGTTGGATTAAGTGATACTTGTGGGTCCCTTCCAATTTGAGTGATTCCAGTAATGGTGCACAATAAAACTTATCAATGCTAGGAAACAGCAGAAATAAGTTAGGCTGCATCGTACTGGTTCAACCTCCTACAAATTTATAAATTAAAGGCTACCCAGAAAACTTTTCCCATGTACTCCTTGGCTTGCTCTGTGATTAAGATGGAGAAGCTCAGCTAATGAGTAAATATTTTGGTTTTCCTTCACTGCTCGCTGTTTAGCTTAAGGCTTCAATTTCAGTGTGCTGTTCTGGAGGGAGAGAAAATTGTTTCTTTATATGGTTTCCTATGGTGGTCAGCTCTCTAGACTTGATTTTCATGCTGTTCCAGGAGACTGAAAGCTTGATGCTGTCTTATCTTACAAATAGGAAACAGCAGTGCAATTCAGGCCTTACAGAAACTACTTCTTATTGATGTTAGGTCATGCTTTTAGTGAGCAATGCTTCTCTATGATTATACAACCCATTTGAAAAACTCCGTTTACTCCATGAGCTTCATAGCAATTCCTAGTTTGCATAGAAAACATAGCCAAAAGGGTTGGCTGTTTCCCTTCCAACAAGATAGTGTGAAGCTTTATCTGGAAAAAATTTCTTTCTGAAACATTTTAGAGTGTTACATACTCTTAGTCAGTCAGATAAACAGTCAGATAATTAGTCAAGTAACTGTATTATTACTTCATCACAAATGTTGACCTGGTTATAAGAAATATGAAGCTCAGGCTGGTTCACAGTATGTTTCTCGAAGTTCTTTGTCACAGGAAAAAAAAGGTTCCTCATCATCATAACATGAGCAATGAAACAGCCAAGTTCAAGATATTGAAACTTCCTCAGCCTCATCTTGACTTATCATTTTCAAATCAGACCTCATATGGGTTTTTTTCCTAAGTGAGTCTTGCATAGCTTATATGGAATTACTTACTGACTAGCCAGTGCAACCTCACCATTCACTCCCTCATTTATGTCAACCAAAACCCTCCAGTCTTCCTGAGCCTGATCTGGCAGTTCATATAATATTTGGAGTCTATTTTTCCTACCTTTAGCATCATTAATTTCTTCCCCAAAGGCAGAACAACTCTTCTGAACTGATGTTGGCCTTGGCACCAAAACAGAGTCATCACTCCACTTCTTCAACTCTCCCCACTTATCTCCACCCATGACTGGTTCCAAGTTCCTTGCCTAAAACATCTCCTTAAGAAATCTTCCCCAGCCTATTAACTGCCCTTCAACACTGGTAGTCCAATGCCAGGCTTTTATCTATCTGACAACTCTTCTACCATATTATGACTATAAGCAAAAGCAAACATTCATAAAAGTACAGGTCATTTGTGTTATTTTGCATCCACCAGTGTTCTCACAGAGAAGATGTGAATCAACTATTCTAGCACTCATTTATGACCTGCTAGCTCTTTGTTTTTCTAAGCACACAACCTACAAGTAGATACTGCATCTGCAGCGTCAAGAAGGAGTTGCAACAGAACAATAATAAACATTCAAAAATGACATGTTAGATGTGGCTCTCAATAGAAAGTTATATTAATTTCTGAACTTAAGGTAATTTCTGTATTGTGCTGAATACTGCTGACTATCTGTGCCAGAGTTCACATCATACTTTTCAAAACTCTTCTGATTACTTGTTCTTTTTTAAGGAACTTTTGATTAAAACCACCAATGAAAGGCATTGAAACTTCATTGAGGAATTATTAAAATAATCTGTATATTTTTAAAAGGGTAAAAAACCTCAAGTTGCTAGAAAATACATTTACTAACAGTTTATATTTCTCTTACCCTATCTATACTCAAATTAAAGGTCTTTTTTATTGTTGTTCAAACTGAAAAAAATCCTTCTTGCAAATCTTGGCTACTAGTGCATACATTCTGGAACTGATGAGAAAATGTTCTCAAGTCTTGATAATATGCTGGCAGAACACTCCTGTTTTGAAGATGTTATTTTCTTAACTTGTTAGGATTTTTTTTCTTGTGATAGTGTTTGTTTTCCAAAGGATACAAAAGCAGAATGACAAGAGTGAATTCCAAGGAACCCTGCATCTGTTGTCAGAGAACACACTTGTTACTGCTTTCCTTGTTGTTACTATGATTGATGCTTGTCTGTGAACCAGTGCACTTAACACCACAGAGGATCATGAACAGTATCCTCATCCAAGAAGTCTTAAAACAAGTATCCTGAGAAAGTATCACAAGGGAGGGCTGTTTGCACTGTCCACCTCATGCTATGCTAAGTCTCAAAAGTTGGTATGCATCTACCTACTATATCCTCTCTGGCATATAGACTTTATAACTATCCCCACTAACTATTTGGAAATTCTCTGACCTGCAACAAAGGTAGGGGCTTCCACTGGGCACTGGGAAAAATTGCTAAATTTGTACAGTCCTTTATTCTCATCATGACTAAAAGGCATACTTATTCCTCAGTAATTTCAATATGAGCTTTTTCTGAGAAGGGGCACTTTCCCAAATAAGAGTTTAAGTGAACATCTGGATGTTCTGTCCCACATAACAGGACAACTATATAGACTTGACCTGCATTTTAAATTTTTTTTTAATTTTGGGAGATATCACAAAACATATGTCTGTTTACAGCTGGTAATCTGCTTCCTATACACATGGCTTGCAAAGCTGGGTAGACATGTCAGGAACCTAAAATAAAGACTCATCTCCTTGATGATGTTTGAAATGTCTCCTTCAAATCGCTCTTTGTGATCTTGGTCTAAGCCCTTCAGTTGTGCTATCAACAACTCATGGGTTTCTCTAGGGTTCGGAAAGCAAAATTTTAATTTTGCTCCTACTTAAACTCTCCCTGCCTTGCAGTTCTCTAAATGCCTTCACTGAGGCTTCAAGGATATAAAGATATACCAATTAATTTAACAGCCACCTCCTGAAAATACTAATGTACCTTCTTTCCACAGCAACCAAATGTGGGTCACAGTTATCCACATATGCAGTGCAATTAGGGATGCCCGAGCTCATAAAAGGCTAGGGATTTTTTTTAAAAAAAAATCTGGCACTGATTGAGTTTCCTTATGACTGACAGCAAGTTCAGCTCAGAGTGATTTAATCTTGGAGGCTAGTAGTGCTTCATAGATATTTTAAAATTGCAAGAACACAAAGTGGATTATTGGTATTACTGACCAGGAACTGACTGGCTGTCATGGTTTAACACGGCTTGGTTTATAGTTAAAGAGGAAATCCAGCAGTTAGAGGAGTTACTCTCTGAGGACTGCTTCCCCCGGACCTACCAGAACCAGTCAGCTGATTTGAATATTGACACATTGTTAAACCACTAAGAAAGCTGGACACACCTCTGTGAAGACACCTAATGTGGGAAACACTAAAAGTAAAAAGGATTTTTAGGAGCTAAAAAAAGCAGGCCTCAAACAGAAAAAGCTGAAAACTCAGAATCTTCTGCAATTGAGAAAAGTTTGGAACTAGAAAAGATACAGTAGTATATAGTAGTACAGCACACAAGGACAGGGAAAACAAGTGCTGAGTTTCTAGGTTTGGCTTGAATAAATCATACCACTGTAGAAAATATATGCCTGATAAGATAGTAGAAGGTCTTAAGCTTAATAAGGGTTTTGTGTATTGTTAATAGAAAAGCATACAAATGACTATTGTTTGAAACACGTGTACATGTGCTCGAACTGATTGGTTAAAACAACTGTCCGTAAGCTTTAGCAATATACTATTGGCTGAAAAGTTCTTAAGATGCTCTGCAAGAGAGAAATTTGTGGCTGCTGCTGGCCTGCTGTGAGCTGCTGCTTTTGTTCTTCTACCTTTACCTCTGTGATGAGACTGATGTTTCATTAGAGAACAGCTACCTTGGCAGTCCCGTCCCATTCCTGTTCAAGCTGCCACAATGTAAAAATGAACAAACCCCGAGAAGCCCTCTCTTGCTTCTGGACTTTGAACAGGTACCTGGACGTCGGCCAGGTCAGGTCCCGCTCTGCCACGTGGCCCGCGCGGCCTGGAAGGGCGGGCCGGGCTGGGGCCTGCTCTGCTGCAGCGCTGGCCAGGCTGGGCTGCCTTCACCACTTGGCTGAGATTCTGCCACTGCCAAGTTCTAACCATGGTCAGTGGGCCAGGCCGGCTATGCTTGGCTTCGGATGGAGCCGAGCCGTGCTCCGCTCCACCTGCGAGCTGCTGAGCCATTCTGCTGATGCCATGGAAAGACCATGCAGTTGAGAACAGAGACGGCTTTGCAGCCTGCATGGAGAGCAGCTGGAGTTGAGTGCAGCAGGGGCTGGAGGACAGCCATACGGCCAGGGCAGCCACCACCATTCTGGCCCAGCCCCCTGAGATCCTTGTACAGCCACCCCCCAGTGCAGCCTCAACTGGCAGCTGCCTGGCAGAGATCACATGGCCATCTGCAGGCCTGGGCGAGATATTAACTCTTTGAGTGTGATGCCTTAAGTTGTAGCTTTCATATTTTAGATTCTGTGCTGCATAGGGATGTAGTCTTGAGTCTCATATTAAGTGCTAGTGAGCTCTCTTCACAGGGTAGGTAGACAAAACAAATCCTTTTGTTGCTGAGGACCAAGGACAACTGTCAGACCCAAAAGCATCAACAACAGTGGACCAGAGGGAGGAACAAGAAAGATGGGACCACACAACCTGAAGCTGTAATTGGGCAATTAAACCCCAATATGCAAATGGACCAAAACTTATAAAAATGTAACACCTTGTGAGGAGGTGTCTTGGTTTAGGTTAAATTTGGGAGGAAACTTCTGAAGGGGGTTCCGCTGGGAGGCAAACCCAAACAGCCCCTCCTCCCAGCCAGTCCAGGAAAAATTTCCTCAGAGAAAAAGTGGAAAAAACTATTAAACTATTTATTTAACAAACAGAATA
>VZUI01036588.1:0-55665 GCA_013401135.1 Cettia cetti | reverse complement strand
ATATTAAGACAAGAAAGGGGAAAAATACCCATAATGCTTGTATGGTAAAGAAAAAGATAAGTAGAGAAGAAGAATTAGAAAGCAAAACTCCACCGATCTTTCTGTAAAAAAAAAAAAAAAAAAAAAAAAAAACCAAAAAAACAAACCCAAAACATAAACATAAAACAAAACCAAAAAAAACCCCACCAAAAAAACCCCAAACAACAAAAATAACCACCACCAAAACCAAAAACCACAACAAAAAACAGCAACAAAAAAACCCAAAACACATGTAATTGAAGTACCTAATGGTGCTTGTTAACTTGAACAAAATAACTAATTCTCACAGAGATCATGGTACCATATTTTTGAAACTAGGGTGGTCCCTATCTCTCTTCTGTCTCTATTGCTGCAGTTTACCAGTCACTTCAAGTGGAGAGACCACCCCTTTAGACCCACCCAGTATTTCAGGCAAAGCAAGGATCACCTTCAGGGCACCTACCATAATGATATGCAAATTTTTAGGATGTCTGCTTGCTGTTCATCTTCCTTTCTGTTCTTAAGGCACTCCAAACCAACAAAAACAAGGTACACAATGCCCCTCTGAATTTATTAGACCAGAATAAAAGGAAGTGTAAGCATAAATTCATAGGCACTAAGTTTTTAAAATATTATATGTTATTCTAGACTGGATGTGAAACTGCCTTCCACCTGGGCTGTGAACAATGTTAATTCCAAGCAAAAAAAACCAAAAAACACACCCCCTACCCCCCAGGCCCCCCTTCCCCAAGCAAAAAGAAAAGAATTACCCAACACATTTTAGAGATTCTTAGGGAAAATTAAAATGATTTTGAGAGGTCTATCAGACAAATACACAGTCTTGCAAATACTGAAGAAAGCTGTTTAGAACTAAAATGTTTCTGCCTTTTCAATCCAATATTACCATGGTTTTGAGCATGACTGTAATAGCAAGTCTGCTCACTATCATCTGTAGTATTTCCTATTCATGGCAGGAACAGATGGAGCCTCAGTAATCCTCAGCAGATCTTATTGATCTATGTTTTGGAATAACATCAAAACCAGAATACACAGTATTTCATTGATGGAAAAAACCTCAGTACTTACAAAAACAAAAGGCCAAGACACAAAAGACAGTTTTAAAAGAACTTATTTTTCTGAAGTTATTTATCCCACTAAGGTCTAAAACTTTATTGAAAGAATTTTTATGTTTTATCTTTAGGGTTTTTTTAGACACAGTTATTTAAGTTTGAGGTTTTGTCTCCTGGATGGTTTATGTTACAGCTGTACAACAGCAGGGCAGGCAAACAACTACATTCAGAGCATATTACTATTTTAAAATAGTAATGGTTAACCAAAGCAGAGAATAATCTCCTTTGCTTGGTATTTGTAGATTTATGCCCTTCACTTTCTGTCACTTACTGACATCAGCAAATACTTCTTTTTCAAGAAGCTTAGATATAAGGTACAACACAGTTATCCCTAGAGCAGTTCAGGGAATGAAGAGCAATCCAACCTACCTGAACAGTACTGACTCCCTTCTATCCGTTTTTTTTTTTTTTTTCTTAGAAATCACTTTTCCCCAGCACTGCACTTTCAACTCTCACAAGTTAATGAGCTATGTGAAGGAGAAACCACTTCTGTCCTCATGTCCTCTATACGGGTGCACAAGGTTGCCAATTTACCATCTGTCCAATGCAAATTCCACATTTTCCAAGTAAGAGAAACACACAGCCTATGTGTGGCATTTAGACATAGAGCCCAGCTAAAGAAATTAGCATTCTGCCAATGCATACCAGCAAACCTTAAAGCAGAGACTACTTGTGCTTGTAATATGTTCCCAAGAGCTTTGCTGCAGTCAATAGAAGGCACATGAAGAATGATGACTGTGTTATGTGAGAGGAATATGTTTCCACTGAGAGAAATTTATAAATTATGGTCAGTATAATTTCAACGTAGCATTTATGGTACCTTTAAAGATAATCTAGGATATCACTTTCCTATAGAGTCACAAGTCGGGATGTAAGCAGTTATCCTAGATGTAATATTCAAACAAACCCTGCTTCAAATTTTCTACTCTGAGAACCTATTTATATAAGATAAAGAGCAAGTATTCTAAAACACATAATTGGAAGAAAAGTTATAATTTCTGGCTGTTGTTCTGTAACTGTTCTGGTTGCAGTAGATCAAATAGCAGGTATGGCTTGCCTATGGAAAGCAGCTTTCCAAAGTATCAAGGTCCTTAACAAAGCACAAGGTAAGTAGAGTCCTGAAAGTAGCTACCACTAGACAGAGAAACATAAAGAAGAAACCTTTACTTTTAATAATAGAGCATGTATTTATAGGTTCTGCATTCAGGAGTTCATGAATAGGTATTTTACTTAGAATATAAACTTGGATGCCATGTTACCTGAATACACCAGTAAATCCAAGATGATTCCTCAGGGATGAAAATTTTGAAAATCGACAGCCAGAGTGAAATAGCTGCTCATCTCTTTTTGCTGCACTGAAGAAGCACTTACTGATAGTTATCTATTTGCCCAAGGTTTTCCCCAGACCTTTACTTAATTCCTAGTCCAAGACTGAAAGAGCTAAAACTTACAATGTCTTACTCCATCAGTCTATCCTAGATAAGTCAGAACCCTTTCTTTGAAGCCAAGCAGGATTTGCTACCCATAGTGTTGCATCCCCTTTCACAACAACCTCTCAATTTTGTTCACAAGCAATCATACCTGCACATAAATCTTCATCCAATGCACTTTCCAAGTCACCCTTCACTCCTCTATTTTGCTCATGTCTGTTATTGGGTTTTGAGAAAACTGATGTAGTAATAGTCTAACAGCAAGAAGCTGTTAAAAGAACAGAGATCATTGGCTGCAACTCAGTTACTCCTTCCCATTTTATCACACAGTAGTTAAAATGGATTTTGCAATTTTCAGAGTTCCCTGTTGTTTGAATGCAAAGAAATCTTTTTAGTACTAGACTTGAGCTAGGATAAGTAATTTTTATTAACCCATAAATAATGATAATTCCTTGAAAGACTGGAGTACTACTGAGACTTTTCCTTTTGAAAAGTCTTCAAAAATGGAAACAAGCTTACAGAAAAAGGTGCTAGCTAACGATTTAAGAAAATATTAGGCTCTAAAATTTAGATGCAAATTGGGTTTCAAAATGCTTTGTGGTTACTTCATGGGATGATCTGGCTTCTTTCAACTTTGAGGATGTGAACAAACACCACCACCAAATCAGCTATAAATGTGCTATCCAGAATAATGACCATTATTAAAAAGATTATTTCTGTACTCTGAGATAAACTTTCCAATACTACAGTACCTGTTAATATTTAGGAACCTGGCCTTTCAAATAAACAACGCTTGCGGGAATTTTACATAGACGTCCCACCTATTGTATTAATCTAAGTAGCAACTAATAGCTACGGTTAACAACTGCTCCTGTTCACAGATGCATGACAAATACAATCTTATAGACATTTATTCAGAAAACAAGAACAAGAAGTATGCCTCGTTTTGCCACTGCCTTTGTGGTTTTAAGAAAACATACGTTGACAATTATTAGTCGCCAAAGGCTTTTCAAAAATCTTTATGAAGCCAGCTGATCTAAGTCAAATTATTAAGTAACAAACACATTTATTAAAATAAAAAAAAAAAATAAGAGAGAGAGAAAAAAAACCAAAAGTCACTAAGTAAATCAGAATTAATGGGTTTGGAGGCTTATTTGTCACTTCATTTTGAATCCACTAAAGGACAAATATCTCTTCTTTGTCTTCAACAGATTTTGAGTCAGAACATGTATCTCTGCTCTGGCCTACCATAGTAAGGTCTGAGGACAGAAGTCCAGGATGTTTTCTCCTCTTTATCTTTTTACTTGACAAACAGGTGTCAGTCCAATCTAATTAATGAGGACTCCTTAGAAATAGGTAATCTGGAATCTGCTTTTCCATCCATTTTAGTGGCCCGTTCACTAGACCAGCACCATGTCTTTGTTCCCTCATTCTTCTGGTCTAGCAAGTCTGACAATTTGGGCTGCACCAACCAACCACTTTACTGCCAGCCCTTGAGTTTAAGCATCTGAGCGATGCAGGAGATTCCATGGCATACACAGTACAACTGGGCAGTGTATTATTTATACTGATGTACCTATAGCCTGAAATAGAAAAAATGCCAGGTCTCAATTTGAACTGCCTCTCATCTCCAACTGACACTACAAAGCATCCAATGAGTAGCATTATAGATCTAAAAATTATATCCATGAACATTCTGCATGTCATTAAAAATTAAAACAAAAAATATGCAAGAGTGTGTGTGTGTGCTTATCCACATGCATTCAGTCTCCTTATCTAAGGTGATATGTGAAGGCCACACGGAAGGTTTAGATGTTGAGTTTTGCACAGACTAATCTGTATGTGCCCAGGTCTCTTGCTGGATTAGAGTTATCACTGATCTTGTTATTTTTTTCCCTCTGCAGTTTCAGTTAAGTTAGACAACCATCTAAATACCACACTGTATAACTGCAATTTCACAAAAAAAAAAAAAATCCCTGAAATACCTAAAAGGGAACTTATTATCATTAGCAAGCTTATTGATATCTCTTGTAAGACAGTATGTAATGAGAGAAAAGGCCAAATATGTCTTACTTTGACTGACTAAGTCCCAACAAGAAATTAACCTTGTTTCTGCCAACATTAATTGCACTTCTTTCTCATGTTGGCACTTGTTTAAAAACTGTGATACTAAGATATGTCAACAGTGCAGTCTGGTATGTTTTAGAGCTATTCTTAAGACTATCCAGACATCTCATGGTAAGTATAAGAAAGCATATAATAATTACAGTACTTTCCCATAGAAAAAGAGAGACCACTGTCTCAATGAAATTCTACCCTACAGTACAGATTTGCAAACTACTGCAGTTTGAAACTTCATTTCTATAACGTATTTGGAATTCCATTTTTTTTTCTCCAGATATAGACAGCATTAGGGAGTTGTTTTGAAGAAGTGCTGAAATAAAAAAAAAAAAACTTCTTTTTTTTTTTTTTTTGCTTGGACTTAATTTATATATGTGCAGAACTCCTAGTTTTCCTCACTGATATTAGTTACAAATCAGGTGAGCACATGAAAATTTCGAGTATGGAAACAAAAACAAATTCATTCCAGTTATGCAAAGAGAACAGTACATGCTTAAAGACTCAACTTCTTAAAACAACTTAAAATACACAAATTCTCACTGCAATTTTTTTCACTTTCAGTGCCATTGGCATTAGAAAATGCAATTGATACTTTTTTTTTTAACTTTAAAAAATGCTTTAGCAAAAAAAAAAAAAAAAAACTCCAAAGAAATTATTTTAATTTAAAAGTATCTTCAGTGGAGCATCTGCGTGATTTAAAAGAAATAATCTTCAAATATTTAACTTAATGTTTGGGAAGCACTATCTATTGAAAGTGAGTGCAGGTTTTCAGCTTAGAAGAATTGAATGAAGGTGGTTGCAGTAGTTGTTTGATTCCTCCTACTCACAAAGAGATGTGGTTTTTGGTTTTGGTTTTTGTTTGTAATCCTAGAAAATAAAAATAATTCTGGATGGCAACCCAGCTCCTCTTCTAGTCTTTAGCTCCTTCTTACTTTGCAACCAGAAAAATCTGTATTTTTCCAAATTGTTTTTGTTTCATCCTTCAAATGAAAAATGAGATGTTGGAATCCTCCTGCCTCCCATTTCCCATCAGAATACTCCTCCTCTTTCCAATTGGCTGCAGCACTCCTTACAGTAGCCAGCATGTTCTACTGATAGCTGTAAATTTTAACTGGAAGTATTTATTCAAACAAAGTCGTATCAAATGACTTTTGCATAATCAGACTTCTTCAGGCACACATCCAAATAAGCAAATGGGAATAAATCAAATCATTCAATATTCCCCAAACTGAAAGACAATCAAGTTTTTATAAACTGAGGTTATTTAATCCTTAATGCAATAATATAAAACTTAATTTTAGTCATCTGTGATTGTTTCAAGTGTATATTATCTCTTTACTATTACAGATTGAATGAGATTCATTTAATCATCATTGTTACAATCCAAAGTCATTAACCTAAACTAGGAAGGTGTGAAATTAATGTTGCAACAGCCTCAAATTTCAGTATGCTGAGGGACTTACTTAAAAGCAGCAGAGCATAGGTGAATTACTTCAAGTGAGTTGAAAAAATATATTTTTTCAAATTACTCTACAATCTTTTTATTTTTAAAAATAGTGTAATTTATTCCAGTTACTCAACTTTTGCCAACAATTCCAGTTTCGCCTAACATTTGCAAATTAATTAAATGCTAATAAAATACAACATTCATATCACCTGCAGACTAGGATGTGGGTGGCTCAATTACTTCAGTATTTACAGCTCACTGAGTTGTGAAGGGCAAATGGAAACTTTTTCATATTACTAAACAGCACTATTTGAGAACTAGCACTGGAGGAAGATATGAATGTTCCAAAATTGGAATAATAAACACAGAGGCAGAATGAATATATCAGTGTTCTCTTATGATAAAGGGAAAGAAACAAACAAAGAAAAAGAACTCCACTCTCATTAATTATTAGGACACATTTTAAATTGAGGAGGTTAGCATTTTAAGGAAAAAAATCCCTGATGTTTGTTGTGCTATTAATCAGTTCATATCTATACAGATCTTAATCTCCTATTTCTTCCAATTTTTACACATTTTTGTAAGGCAACCTGTAGGTGGCCTGTTAGAATTATTAATGGCTTTCCCTGTCCAGGCTTACTGTCTTTTTTTTTTTATTATTTTTCTTTAAAATATACAATAGCTCATCAGTAGCCTGAAGAAGTTCACAGGTATCCTTGGCATTTTTCCTCCAAGGTCTGAGAAGGTATGAGAAAAGCCTGCTCTTTCAAACACCTTCAGTGTCCACTAAGTTAAGAAAAAAATCAGGAAGGATACAGTACAAGGTTCATGCTTTCTCCATATAATCTTCCTTCTCTTGGACTGATGACAGCATAGTTTATAGTTTCTACAGCTACTGATACCAGTATCTAAACTCAATGGTAGCAATTTGGGAAGATATTTCATTCAGTCTGATTTCATCATGCATATCCCTGGGCATTACTTTTCTTTATTCACTAATCTGAAAAGAAAAGTTCTATTCTTAAACAGCTGCCACTTCAGAAAACAGTTTAAGCACTGCTGTTCTCCAGCTGCAAGGACCAGGCATTGGCCATCAGTATGGTAGGCACATGATGGCCCAGCCCCACAAGACGGGTTTGAGGCTGCTCTCAGGCCATTCTCACTGTCCTAGTGCCCCTCTGAGGGGGCTCAAGCATGGCTCAAGGAGTCAAGAGACCACTAGGTGATGCAACTGCATGTAGTTTGCATCATGTCTGCTCTTGCTTGCTATTCAAGAGGCCAAGAGTGTGATGTAACTGAAGCAAATATGTTTTAGAGAGTTATTTCTGCTTTCCTAGTACACAGGACTGCTCTAACAACAGACCAGGTTAGTCCTCTGCACAGTGTCTAGAAGAGGGGAGGTGTCTGGGGTGTTCAGAGAAGTCAGGGAGTTGCAGGCCAATGGGCACACGAGCTGCAGGTTAGTTGTGACAGGAACAGTAGAAATTGCTACAGCAGAGTGATGTGTCCACATGGGGCAGAGCAGCAGTTGCAGAGGAAGTTCAAAATAAAGAAATCATAAACCAGACAGACAGCAATAACAGCATAGGTATTTATGGACATTCTTCCAAGATATTAAGACAAGAAAGGGGAAAAATACCCATAATGCTTGTATGGTAAAGAAAAAGATAAGTAGAGAAGAAAAATTAGAAAGCAAAACTCCACCGATCTTTCTGTAAAAAAAAAAAAAAAAAAAAAAAAAAAAATCCTTGTTTTCATGTAGGCATGTGTAAGATTTTATTTGTGTATCTGTTTGCATCATGACTGGGACAAGTACTTCACCAAAGCCAAGGTGGCTTTGCCCCCAGTTCTTTGTACTAATGACCAGTGTATTTCAGGTCCTGGCTGAAGGGCAGCTGTTGGCAAGACATTAGAAGAGGTCTAAGCTTTTATGTGGAGCTGCAAGAAAAATCCTTAAATATCACCTTATTGAGATACAATTTAGGATCTACCTAAAACCTATGAAATACTTTCCGTTGCTGACTCATTATCCAAGTGCTGCACTTACTGGAAGCAGCAGTGTGTAATGCATAGTTAAAGCTGTCCCTACCAGGCTACCATTTCAGCTGTCATCCTCATTCAATTTTGAGGCCCATCTTGACCAGCACTTCATTGTACTTTCTCTTCTCCCTGCAGCACTTTCCATACATTCGCTACTTGAACAAGTCCCTCAACCTCTCTTTGGAAACAGGTTCATTCTCAAGGCCCACATCTATGGTAGTATCTAAAAAAATTGATCAGCAGATCAGAGTTGCACAGGCTGGATTCTGTTACAAGGAAATCCTGGGACAGAAAGCCAGTATTTTTTTTTCATTCTTCATTTGACAGGAGACAAAAACCTCAAGACAATGATATAAAAATGACAGCTTAACAATAGCTAATGGACAAACATCACTTTGCATTATCTACTGCTCCTTCAACTGATTTGAGTGCTGTAAGAACTCTTCAGGCTAGTTTGATTTTTCAGTATCTGATGGCACAAAGAGGGCACAAATTAAAACTTTATCCGAGGGAAAGAGAACAGTCCTGTAGTCAGATGACTGGAAAAGAGACTAAGGATATAGCAACTGGGAACTTTAATGCAGACAAAGGAAAGCAAATAGTTTATGTATGATCACAGAGAAGAGTACTTTATTAAACAAAAAAACATTCAAAATTGGGTAGAATTATATTCGCAAAATGGAGACTAGAACATTATAGAGGTAGCATTAAGAGAAAAACACAGAAACAAGAGATGAATAAATATACCAGAGAGATTAAAACAGTGAGACAGCACACAAGACAGAATAAATATAGATTTTTTTTTTGTATTTTTACCTAGTCTGGCTAGTCATATTCAGTTGGGATTTTTTTTATTCTTATCCCTTTTTGTTCCTTCCCCTTGCCCTTGTTTTACAATCAAACAAGACAAGAGCAGGAACAAAATCTGCTGTAGACCAAGAAAAAGAAAGATGTGTATTTTCCTCACAGTTTTTTTATATGGCTTTTCCAAATGGCTTTTCCAAACTGGGAGACATGAGCTAAAACGATCAGATCTATTTTTAATAGACTACAACTTCACATGGAAAATGGAAGAATCAGAAAAAAAAAAATAATCATTATTTAAAGTTGAAGCATAGCGTTCCATTCCCTGTTTTCTTTTTCACAGCATTTATTCAGCTTCCATGTTAAAATGTATTTGAAGGCTCTATATTGTTAGACTGAACAAGTTTTGTCACCATACATGAACACAGTCTACAACATCCCATGATAGAGATGTTTATCCTTGCATGGTAGGTGAGAATGCAATGCACAGAATGGATGAAAGGCTGGAGGATGATGTTTTCCACTCAGAAGCAAATTCCAACAAGTAAGAACATCTATATGTAACAACTGCAACAGTAGGAACAACAGATTGTGATAAGTTGATTTCTTCCTTCAGTCACTATTACTCTAAACAATGATTCAGACAGTTTTCGAACAAATACTTGCAAAATAAATAATCTCTAAGGTTTTATTCTGATTGCATTATTCCAAAAATCTTAGACCATCAATATTGCATGAGCTTGACAGTAACTCATAAAATATTCATATGTATATTTTCATTAGTTAATTGAGCTTATCATCAGGGAGAAAATATTAAAATTTAATAAAAACTACAGTATAGGAAAGTTGAGGCAGAGTAGAAAGTATTACAGCTACGTAATTAAACTTTTTTAGAAAGACTATGTTTTTATCTGAAAAAAAGTGTCTATTGTATGCTTAAAAAAATAAAGACAAGGAGAAATCTTTTTACCTTGAGGAGTTCTCACAGAAGTAGAGTCAGTAAATCTGAAAACAAAGCATGCAAAACTTGCAAGGGGAATTTTTTGGACTGCACTGTGTAGTAGGAAGACATAATAATCTCCGAATAAGGTCAAACCAGGATATTTCTGCAACGTACAAACTTATGCCCTGCTAATCTCTTGACTATTTCAAATAAGTCAATAAAACAGCGGTATGGGGACAAAAAGAGGCAATTAAAATAAAATCCCAGCCTTAGGGAGTCTTTAATATTTCAGAATAATTAGATGAGTATCAACTATTTAAATAATTGAGAAGAACTAGTTATCAATTCTGAGATTTTTACATATAAAACATATTTTAAAAAGTGCAGAACTCATGACTGGTAGTATATCTGAGGTTATTATATCCCTAACGTTGGTTAAGTTAAAATGTCCTATTTAGAAGTGAAAAAAAAGGCAAAAGTGAGCTTTGGTTTGGTTGTTTTTCCCTTTGGTAAAATCTCTAGGCAGGAAACCTTTGTGGCCAATAAGAGTTTAATTGAATATATTTTAAATTTTTGATGTTAGTAACTTATCTTGCAATTACCAGTTTTGTTTTCTGAAAACTAATAAGCAATCAAATATCAGTATAAAAGAAGCTATTATAACATTTGTACTAACTAGCCAAAATTGAATAATTAAGGTCACAATAGAAGATTGACTCAATAAATCAATTTATTAAGAAATTATTTAATTACACTCCAAATCAACATATTCTACATCAATCTTGGGGTCAAGAGAAGAATGAATTACATAACGTTAATAAGGATTAAAAAATTGAAGCATTGTTTTTCTTTAATCTAAAATCCCAGACGTATTCTAGCCAGAACAGTAATCCTGACCCAAAGGACACAAACTGCCTTTCTATTTCTTTTGCTCAAGTGTGGTTTCCCAGAGCAAGCAGTGTAATCAATTAAGCTAGTCTTAAAGCACCCAAAATAGCTATTACAGCTCAGCACTTCAGAACTTTCTCCTCACATTTCTACTCAGGAATAAATACTCTCTTGCTTCCCCTTGCCCACAGCAACACTAAGCATGTACAAGGGACTCATCTGGGGTGACAAATATACTACCCTTGAAATACAACATGCCAGATTTCAGGGGTCTCCCTTTAACTTTTATGGTGATTAATTACTTTCTAGTGTCAGTTTTGAGGTTTCTAGGAAACCTCAGTGGAGAAGCTGCAACACAAATTATGTAGCTATATTTCCATAGCTGGCTGTAACATCAAAGACATCAAATGAACCTGATACCCTTGACAGACCCTGACACATAGGAGTTATGAGTTTTAAGTAATCTCAAGGGTTAACCAGGTAGCATGACTATTTACTTCTTTACAGCAGCTTCCTGAATGTTGCAATAAATTTACGGAGTGGCTGTTTTATGGAGTATATATGTACACAGTGCCTTGGTTTTGCACAGAATTAAAAATAATCATCTATGGAAATAGCTGTAGGACCTTACCTACATGTATTTTGCAAGATAAAATGCATTGTTTTGGGTAAAAATCCAATTTTCACTGGGTGCATGTTTTCTTCGTTGCTGGTAAAAGTAATATTTCAATACGTAGGCTGTATTGTGAGATACTATTTCCTCTGTTTCACATCCTCAGCTTTTGTAACAGGGCTTCCTTGGTCTCATGAACATTTGTGGCAGTAGTAGGCAACTCAAAGGCTTACAGGGACTATCAGAAATGTATACATACATATATGTTTAGAAAAGAGGAGAAAGGGTGCAGGGCTCCCGATCCAAAGAGGTTGCAATCTGGACATTACACTTGACCAACCAAAACAGTTCTGCTCTGCAGCTGGAACACGCTCAGCACTGACACAGAGCTGCTAATCCAGCCACAGCAGGGCAGCTGCTCTGCTACAGCACACAGCACCAGGCACAGTTCACTTCTCCAGTGAAACAGCACAACAGATTCCATGGTAATGGCTTTTTCCAGCACAGCTGTGTAGGCCAAATTCACCTACTTCTAATTTTGTGCATATAACCCTGTAAAATTCAGTCATGGTGAGAAATGTACTGCCAAGGCCACTCACAGAGACGGGATCCAAAGTGACAGGAATCTTTGACATTAACTCCTATAATACCCCCTTTATTCCTAAATGAATGGAAAGCTAAAACCAGGACTGAAAGATATATTAAAAGACTGTTTCTATTCATTATGTGTTCACAATAGGGTGGTAAAAGTTAAAGATACTTGCAAGCTTAATTTCAAGAAGCAGAAAAGATATATTTAGGCAACTGAGAAAGCTAGGATCCCCTTGCAGAAAAGAGATAACACTTGTAGTCAGGTACTATCTGTATCATACGTCATATCAGTCTGATATTTTTCATCAGATTCTCATATTTTTAGATGACAACTTTACCAGCTCCAAATTCTCTACAGAGAAGAACAATGAGAAATCAGCCAGCTTTTACATGGTTTATGAATTCACCTTTCTAATCTGATCTTTTCCCTTGGTACTGTCTTTTGAAAAAGTTATCTGGAGGGTTAAGCTATTCTTAAAATACAAAAACATCTCTCCTACTCAAGAATAGATGTGAGAAGTTAAAAAAAAAAAAAAAAGGAGTGAAAATACACCTGTGATCTATAGGATAGTATCAAGATTGCCTAGCTTAGTCATCATGACAAATTTCATGTGTAAATTCAAGATACTAATTAGAGTCTCTGCACTGCAAAAGAACTGATTAAGTGGTTTACTGCTGCAAAAAAGCTATTGCCATTCCTCACCCTCCTCTCTCTATGTGAGCCTACCTGCTCTCTGTTATTAGCTCTGGTACTCACCTGATTGTAAACTTATTTAATCATCAACACAAAGGGCGTGGGGAGGAGGAGAAAAAGGAAAATCACTTCATTGTGATACTGCAACGGGCCTTGCTAAAATAGGCAAGAGTCTCATCTCTGCTAGGGTAAGAAAAAGTTGATTATAAAAAAAAATCCCTTACATCTTTGAATATACATTTTAAAAGACTACACTTTGAATATACATTTTAAAAGACTGCACTGAAGACTCTAGCAGACATATTTTAGAGAGGTTTTTTCAACAGAAGACTCAGTAGAGAGGGCGAGTTCAGATTGGAGGATTCATACAAGCACATGAAAGGAGTTTTGGCATGTACACTGAAATGAGTCAGTAGTCACTGAGAATAACTAAAAAGTCCCCTAAAAAGAAGTGCAATTAATCCTATTAATAAAAGTATGCTATGATATGTTGAAACATATTCTTAATTGTTTGCAAATACATATAAAAAAGGACTATCAAAATAAATGAAAGTAAAACTAACCATTACTTTATTAATCCTGTTGATTTAGTACTCTTATTTGGGATGATTTTTTTCCCTCATAATATTTTTAGTATTGTCAATGTAAAGTTTATTCTGTTTTCTAATCAATTTTTACATAACTTCATAAAATGAAATGTTTAGTAGTGTCTTAGAAAATTACAAGTTTTTGGAAAAAAACTCTTAAAAATCTGCTACTTCTGAATCCCTATTGTTTTACCAAAAGATCTTCTTCAAGAAAGCTTTATACTTAATATTTAAAGGGCAAAACTTAAATAAAAAATATTTCAAAAGCATACATATTTAAGGAGAAATAGACAAGAAAATAAAAGGCCAAGCAGCAGTACTGCAGAGAAGGTTCCAGTAAGCAGACTGAACTATGCAATGGACAAACTGACCCCACGCTGTCAACCGTGATGAGTTGTGGGAGAATCCTCTACTGGACTACTCTGACAAGTTTTAGTCAAATAAAGACAGAGATAAAATTAGGCCAGAGAGTATGACAAGAAAATTAATAAGCTTAGAAAATGTGATTTGTGATGAAGGCTGGGCTTAGGGAGAGAAAAAGGGCGAAGATATAGGGGAACAGTACTCAAGCTGGCTTCCACATCTAAGGGACTATGAGAAGTACTTTCCTTTCAGTAAAGGAAACTTGGTTTAGGTACTGGCAACCCACCTACAGTGTGAGCTATTCAATTAATCCAGGATAAGGAAAACACATAAACCAGGGAAAGTGTTGAACTGTGAGCAAGAAAGGTTCTGAAAAATAGATATTATTCTTGATACTCCTCTGCACAATGACTGTCCACTAGTCCTGAAACTAAACACTAATTCTGTCTGCTTTTCTTGACACTGACTTCAGCCACAGACTCCTAATGCTCTAAACCAGAACTCTCATAATAGTCTAGAGTAAACTCAAGAGAGTCAAAAGAATTGAGGAAGGGTGGGGAAAACACAACCTCTTCATAAAGAAAAGCATTCATTATGAAAAGGAGAGTATTAAATATGTATTGTTCTCTACCTGCATCTCTAGCTGCATTTCTAGCTGAGTATTAGAAGACAAATTTTAGATTCCTCTGGTCTTGCATATGTCTCACTTCATGTCCAGTATAGTGACGAGAAATATATTGCAACATACTTCAATTTCCAATATATCTTCATTTTTTCAAAAGAGAATCAATAAGTTATAGCCACTTTTATTAATTATTTACCATGCCACTCTTCACAGGGACTATTACTCTCTTTTTAATTTCAGTGGCCAAACACACTTCAAGTTAAATTTGATCGCTGAAAAAACTCCACAAAACTTTATAACTTTCAGGTAAGAACTCCAACTCAAAAATCAAGGAACAAGTTTTAATAATAGATGATAAGCATCAGCCTGTTGTCTGCAGAGATAAACACACTTTTCACCCTGGAAGAAAACAAGGAGTAATGAAATAAGCCAGTTCTTATATCATAGCCACAGGCTGTGAACTCGGGAATGACAAATTTATGCAGGAAAAATCTTTAGGTTAAATAGTGGGGGAAAAAAATAATGGTAGCAAGATTCCCAAGTCTGTTGGAAACTTGCATTGATTCTATAGAATCACAGAATGCCTTGGGTTGGAAGTGACCTGAAAGATTGTCCACTTCCCTCTCCCTGCCATGGGTATGGACACCTTCCACTAGACCAGGCTGCACAAAGCAATTCAATCTAGCCTTGAACACTTCTAGGGTTGGGGCAGCTACAGCTTCTCTGGGCAGCCTATTCCAGGGCCTCACCACCATCAGAGTGAAGAACTTCTTCCAAGTACCTAATACAAATCTTTCAGCCATTATCCCTTGTTCTATAACTACATACCCTTGAAAAACGTCTCTCTCCAACTTTCTACTCAATAAAGTGTTTATAGGATCCATTTGTTTCCCCCTAAGCCAGTTTATAATACTTCATTAAAGGTAAAATGAAGCTAAGAAGCTTTAAGATCTCTGCAACTGTAACAACCACTTATCTTTACTCTTCCTCTATTTCTGTGTTCTCAAATTTTAAAACATTATATTGCTTCTGTAGACAATTTTTCACAAATGATGCAGGTGTGTTTACTTGACAAAAAAGAAGTCAAAACTAAAGAGCGAGATTATTCTTACTGTTCTGTGGTTATCTAAGAGTATTAAGGGGATTTATTCAGAAGAAAGAGACAGCTGTAGCTCTGATACCTGTTCAGTCAGGGGAGGACAGGGAGCCCAGAGGGAAGTGCACCTTGCTCTCAGAAAGCTCCACAAGTAGACACGTGGTCACACAACTCCCGAGACCACAGCCGGGCACGTCTGTGCCTTTTGTAGCAGAACTGCTGTCTGATTTTTCCTAAGAGCAATGCACATCATAGCATTAAGTTGTGACATTGCTCAATCTTTACTTCACTGAGTATTAAATGATTTTTATTCCCTTTCAGAGTGATTAACAGCGGAATCATTAATTGTGAAGGACAATAAGAGTGGCACACCTGAGCCCACGATTACAGGGCCACAACGCCCAGCACTGACACACCTGATGAGAATAACCACTGCTATTTTACTGACTTTAAAATAGTTTAACATTTTTCCAAGGTGATCCAAAGCCTCAATAAAAAGTTCTGGGAACAGAACAGCAACAATCCCCTCAAGAGCACAGAACTGCACAGTTAAATGACAAAGAAGAATGGCAAATAAAGGGCACTGTTTCCATTTGATGTTGAATGTGAGACTATTGATCATCCTTTTAAGGGATCAGACCAACTGTTTGGGTTGGAATGTATTATTCTCTGTGTATCTGAAAAAGAAGGTCTAATCTTGGAGTACTTTTTGCAAAGAGGAAAATAAGCATATTTCAGGCTTTTCTTACATGAAGGAAGAGTGAAAGTTGCTCAGAATAGACAATGAGTTAGTAAAAATTAATATCCCTGCCTAAATTGTCAGATCCCATATAACTTTGCATATTCCATAATATGCTATAATTCTTGTTTCTTTTTTTGCTATGAATGTTGCACATCTTGGAGGTTTTCAGACCTCCAGGCTAGATGCTTCTTGACACTAGGAAAAACACTTTTATGGGACTCTAAAACTCTACATTGATTAAACAACACAGAACATCCCTGATGTTCAAATCTCAAATAGTCTGCTTTTTTTCCTTTAAATCTGAGCTAGAAGTCTTTTCTTTGTTCTTCACAAACCATACTTTTTTACTAGAGGAAAAAAAACAAACCCTAGCTTTTCATACATAATTAAACAGTCAAAATCATAAATTCTGAGACTGCTTCTTTCTGTTAGATGGTGTCCATCTCAGAGCCACTGCAAACACTTTGCTACACTCTTGACAGTCTACCCTGTACACCTTCTTGGCAAGAACAGGGGAAATAGATACACTTTCTTCTAGCCCTTTGATCTGATAATTCTAGCATAATAAATTTTAACCCTTCATTATACACAATGTACAAGATATCTAAAAACTTGTTCATTTTTAAAATCCAGTTTGGTACACAAGATTGAAACAATTTTGACATAAAATGCATCAAGGCTAGAATATAAGAAATTCTTATTATCCTGTGTATAATGACTTCTCCCAGCTGACTAGTCACATATGGAACACTCATGGAACCCATAATGTAAGGAAATGTATTTAAAATGCTGCTAAAACAATGTTACTTAATCTAAGTGGGCTTTTTACTTAATTACAATATAATAAAAACATACACACTTCCAGAAAAGATCTTAGCTGCAATTGACAACTTAAGAAGGCATAATCTGTTTATAGCTTGTTTATATACTAATCAAAACAATATAAACAATGTAAACAGATATTGTCTGCAGAACATTTGCTCTACTCCAATTAAATCCTTTTAAAGCAGATTTAAATTTAATAAGAGCAGTCTGAGCATGTAAGCAAATATTCTGATATTTTAACACTTTGAAGCAGCACATGTAAGTTTGTACATGCCATTAAAGAAATTTAAGATTTCAGCTTCAGAGCTAGAAAAAAGTAGAAAAACTAGCAAAAATCAGGTAAAAAAGCAAATTCTTGGAGTATTTCTAGTTCACACACACACAGCTGCAGCACTAAGTTATTCTTCCTCCCTCCCACAGCTCTACCATCAATGCTCTCTACAGCCTTGCTTCTGAATTGACAGCTTAACTTCCTTTTTTACCAAATGGTTTCTCTACCACAATAACTCAAATTATTTTCATATATTAAACTTCTGAGAATATTTATTTTGAAGCCAGAGTACTGAAACCCACATTCATTTCATATTCAGCATCTGCTGGATTTTGAGACGAGGGGAAGGTTTTTAAAACCTGAGTTGCCTTTGTATCCACCAAGACAACTCGCACAAAGCCAGAGAATCACACTGAACATTTAGACAGGTTCACTAAGCTAGTCAGGGTTTAGCTGAACAGTCCAACACCAAGCACTGAAAAAAAATATTTCCAATTCTACCTTTCCTTGGGGTTCAAGGCATTATCAAGATGCCATACAGATGGTTGCAGCCTAAATAGATGAACCATAAAATATGTGTTTATATAATGTGCTCTGTTAGAAGGTAATACAGAGATTACTTCTTTTATGTCTCATGGGAGACTTAGCCCATCCCACCCTCACCTAATGCATACTAATAAGGAACTAGATTTGAGAGCTGTAGAGTCTCATCTTTTCCTCGACAGGAAAAATTTTACCCATTTTCCAAAAATATGACAACTTCTGGCACCACGCAGCCAACCTCTGGTCCAGCCACAGACTGAAAAATACACCAATTTCACTCACCTCTGACAAACACTGAGGGACTCTTTCCTGCTTCTGTACTGCACTGTGCCTGCCTGCAGCCACTCTGTCCCCTGCAGACAGCTGGGACTCCCCAAGGCTCCAGAGCAAACCTCTGAGCCACAACCCCCAGCCCAGGTGCAGCCCAGACAAAACCATGAATTATGAAGCAGGTGCACCCAATTGTCGTCTGACACATCAGCATTGTCTGCTTCATACAGCACAAAGGAAAAGATTTTTTCAGAGCAACATTTGCATTTTCTTCCCCCTAAATTATCACTGATAAAATAAGTCATTAGATTGTAAGAGTAACAAAGGAAAAAATTCTTTTCTTTCTTTAATTGCATGGAAGTTTCTGATAACATTGACATTCTTAAATATCATAAGAATTGCTTACAGTATTTTTGTTCCAAAAATATTCAATATTGGTCTAATAGATTCCCAGTGATGACTTAAAGAAATAAATAGTTATGCCCAAGAATATTCATAGATGCTTATACTAGAAGTGTTTAAAAGCTTTTCAAAGCCTTCTCTGAACTTTTCTGTATTCTTTCTTCCCACGTCCTACTTGTAATATAGAAATTGCTTTGAAAAGCATTATTGGTAGGGCTGGGGAGTTTTTCCCCACAGTTCTCTCATTGGAGCTATCACTTATAATTCTGTTGGGTTTTCTTAACACAAAATAAAATACATCCATTCCTTTTCAATGAAACTTAAATTCCCATTCAGTTTTCCCTGAAAGGAATGAATTCTTGATTTAAAAATTTAAATCTGGGAAAGTTTCCCTTTTTCAAATTTAAATCAGTAAACAGTGGGCTTCTTCACATCTTCCTTTATACTGAAACCTTCCCTATGCTGCTAATAATTTCTAGTATCTTTCACTGACTTTTCCTGCTACAATCTCATAGTTGTACTATTTTCACCAAGTATCTTCTTGTAACATTCTAACAAAGCCATATGAAAATGATGCCTATACTCTGGGGAACAAGTAAGTTCAAATTCTCATTATCCTCCCTTCAACCAGTGTTTACCAGATGAAGAAGAAACAAATTCTAAAATAAAATTCTCCTACAATTTAGTTTCAATCATATTTTGTTTGTAGAATTAAAGTTTATTAAAGAAACATAGATTTGCCTCTACTTAAATCTGACCTTCAAGTGCAAGATTTAATAGGCTAAAGATTAAAGTAAATCATGGTGGTTTGCTCATTCTCTCTTTTGCATTATGAAGAGCTGTGAGGAGGAACTAAAAAATGAAATAAAAACAAATGACAAACTCAATTTGTGAAGGCAGATTAAAAAAAGTATAAGCATTAGAAAGAGTAAGTTATAAGCTATTCAAAAGGAAAATAATTATTATTTTTATACATTTTTCAATGGATATATGTGAAATGCAATCTAAAAAGAACAGTACTTATTTGTGGGCAACCCCATGGAGAGTACAATAATTCTCCACAGTTTATTTACAACATTACAGCAATACTTATTTTAAAAATATACAACTAATAAGAAACACAGTCCACCATTAATTATAGCTAACATAATTGCATCCATTAAAACTAATATAGATATGAATTATAACAAGCAATGTGTTTCAGAAAGTAGATGCATGGTATTATCAAGGTTATCCTCACAGTTCTCTTTCTAGTAATACATCTGAAAAAAACTAACTAGCATTAGAAAAAAATCTGTAAAGCACTGTCCATGCAAACAATTGGAGATCCTGATGTGAAGTCACTTTAATCAAAACAGATGCAAATAAACCACTAATGTCTTTAAAAAATATCCTACTAAAAAGCGATATGTTGATCCTTGACCCAAAATCGTAAAATTCCTGACTTCACAGATTTCATTTATCAGAATCTAGATTTAGACACAACTTTTTTTAATCAAGTCAAAATATGCATTCAGACCAGGCAAAAAAAAAAAAAAAAAGAAAAAGAAAAAAGGGGTAAGAAAACCGGATCTCTGTGAGATGTTTCAATTGCTTCAGAGTATCTGCACAAAGAGCAGGCACACAACACCTCACTGCAGGCTGGCATTCCATTTCTGGGTAAACCTCAGAGGTGTCCAACCAGGTGAAAAAAACCGGAGAAACAAGGAAAAGAAAACAGGGTGGTCTGGAGCAGTCAGGGCCTTGACAGTGGGTTTAGAGAATATTCATTTTAGATGCTATATTAGTTATTATTTCATTCATGCTGAGAAATACAGTGCAGTGGCAATCTCTGCTTATGACCACTGGTGTCTCTCTCCCTATCACCTCTTCAACAGGCGCATTTGGTAAAAATAACTATCAACAAAAACAACCTAAAAAATTGCTCTGTCTGAAACACAGCAGAGGTTTTCAAAGCTGCCTGAAGCAGACACTAGTGAGGTCTCCACAAGGCAGTAATCAGCTGAGGGATGTACAGGGTAGCAAGATCTGCACACAGAGCCTGTCCAAGGCAGACGTGGGAGAAGTCAGCCCCAGTGCTCTGATACCCTGGCAAGGCACAAATTGAAATGATACAGCCAACAGCCCTATTTACTTAAATAATGCCTGAAAAACATGGAAATCAAGAAGGTAAAAAAGGTGGTTTCATGTTTAACCATCCCCTCATCTGTATTGTTATTCATACCACACTGGGAGTGTGCATAAAAATTTGCACGCAGAATCTCGCACTAGTGGCAGACTGTAGCAAATGCAGGCATTTTAACTTTTTAAGAGAATTTTATTTTTCTACTCTGCTTAAATTAATTTGAAATAAAATGTTAATCAGAGCTTGAAAAGTCAAGAAAGTAAATTCAAAACCACACAGAAAGTTAAGTTTACAAAAGATGCTGAAGAAGTACCTTTTCCCTGTTAACTCTCCTTGGGGTGAGGACTATCTGCTCCCTTTCCTTCATTCGTTCTCTGTCTGATGGCCCACCATACTCTCCCCTTATCCAATATTTAACATCCTTGTTCATATTTTTTCCCTTCAATAAATCCTATTGAGCTAAGTCTTCCTGCACAGAACTCTGCCCAGAAATACAAATAATTGGATTAAAGGAAATCCACTGTCAGAGTGAACGTAACATTTGTATGCACCTCTTTTTTCTTTATCAGCCTCCATTTTTATCTCCTTTTCTAGGGCTTGTCCTTGTTACATGTAAAGTCAGCAACCTACCCCTGTCTGGGACTGTAGCTCATTCTATCAGTGTATTCTGCACAGCAAAGCAAGAATGTATTATTAGTTCAATACAAATACTGCTGTGACAATAGTTACAACAATTACAGTAGGAATATCCTTATATTTAAAAATATGTTAAGATGAATGGACAGCTGATTTATGATTTTTTTTTCTTAATAGCACTCCAAATAATTAAATAAAAATAAATAAATAGTAAGAATTATAATTTAATCAAAAATTAAACCTCTTCCATCCCTAATTTGCATGCATTGCTGTAAAACAGTATGTTTAAAGAATAATACATAGGTTGCAGTATCATTTCATCATGTGATGAAATGTCAGAATTAAATCTCCCTCAGAACTCTAAGCCACCTGCTTTTGGCATATGAATAGTGATACAATCTTTAATTACAAGATTTCATTATTTTCTTTTAGGACCTTTTTCATTACATTTACAGAAAGGATGTTATCCTTTAAACGAAGAGCTATATAATATTTTCTTTCCCCATGTTTACCCAGTCTGTGGTCTCACAACTAATTTGTTGCACACAATTTAAGACCTGCTCTAAAGGCAGAGAGCAATGTTTCTCTCATTAGTTTGTGTGAGTTCATCATGATAAGATGATAGGATAATAGTGCTTCATAAACATCACCAAATTTACCTGTATAAAACCTCTATGACACAATTGCTCCTATTCTGCAATAGAAACACTGAAGCAGAGGGAACTTCATACAAGATAACTGTCAAAACCAGGGAGAGCTAGTGCTATTCACATTGTATTATGGCTCTCCAGCACTGCAACCTAAATTCAAGCAGCATTTCTAATCTAGACCTCAGAGTTTCCTGCACACCAGTATTCAGGCAGTAACAGAGGTGATTCAGCCAAGGCAGGGGGGTGCTGCTGCCACCCAAGCTCCTTTGAAAGTTGTGAGTGAGCATGAAGCAGCCTGGACTCCCTCACCCAGAATGGGCCTCAGCCTGGTGCAGCAGAGGTGGATCTGGATGGCAGAACACTTGGTGCCAAGGAGATGATGTTGTTCCTAGGTACAACTCAATTCATATGTTTGACAGGATTTTACTCTGAACTACATGCAGCATTTCCCAGAACTGAATATTCATTAGTGTCAGGAACACGTATTCTAGTTACACACCCTCTGAGAGCAATGCAGCCGTGAAAGTAAGACTGCTCCATGTGGTGGAAGGAATAGAAGGTTCACTCCTGAACCACTGTCCTGACTTGAGCTAAAATGCTAATGTATGCACAACATATAGACAACACTGGGACAACCAACAGAAATCCCACTTTCTTTCTTAAAGTGACAGCAGTGACATATGAATACTCTTTCCTACTTCACAAAGTAGTCCCACTAGAAGATGGAAGGTAAAATTGAATTTATTTTTTTTCTTTTTCAAGGCAAAGCAAAAAGCTTGAGAAAAAAGGGTTGTTTTAATCTGTTCTGGAGTATTGCTACACAATCAAACATGGAAGAGCCACAGAGCCAGAACAGGAAATATAAATCTCTAACAGCATTGTTAGAATGCTCTAGTAGAGGAAAAAGAGGTTCTCATCCTTCCCACGCAGTGCCTATAAAACTGCAAAGTATCTTTTTGAACAGACAGCAAAAGAAAACTAAAATACATACTAAGAACTTTTCACTCTATCTTATCAACCTCTTTATATTAAATTTTTTAATATATATATATCACAAGAATGGTGAAACCCTTCCTGTAAGTCAGTGGAAAAAAAAAAACCAACTTTAATTGGCATTTATGGGACTGAAAAATAAGTGTAAGATTAAAATATAAAATGCCCAACACAATCAGTGAAACTGCAGAGCAAATATTCAGAACTATGTATAATCACCTACTAAGGACTACAGTGACTTACACACAGTTCAAGTCATAAATCTTTGTAACTTTCACACAGACAAGAAATTAAATAGAAAGCATTTTAAATTAAGAGGTTCTACAAAATAATTCAATTAAATGGGGGCATATTTTTCCTATTGTTGCTTTAATTTTAACAGATCTTTTCCCATAAATCAGGAAAATCATACACAATATTATCTATCACTCATGCCAGTAATAGGGTTTTGCAAGGGCTGGCTCAAGTCCTTATAGAGTATATCATTGCTGCTCTCTGCTGGTCAAAGTAATTATTCCTTTATTTAAAACCTAGAGGAAATCCAGTGAATTTTATAGGAAACATATCAGACAAACAGTAAGAACTCTTATGGCATTTAAATAACCATCTAAGTTATCACAATAATTTGTTTTCTTTGGTACATCTGTATTCCTGAGGGCACCAATTTAGTAATAAACTCCACCTTCAAAGGCCATGGCATTTAAATTCATTGATGTGCACATCTCAAGTGACTTTTGCTTGTAATACTGAAGGGTGATGAATGGAACAGCATAGAGTGTTTGTGAGGCAAGATGTGAAGAGCATTTAAGACCACTGGAAGATTATGCCTATTTAACAAAATATATTACCCAGCATGTACCTAACACATGAACAAATGTCTTATCAGCATTATCTTCTCAAAATTCACCTTAATTCTTTGCCTCAGCTAAAGTGGGAAAGCATTTTATCAATTAAAAAAAAAGTTTCCTACAGTTTCTAGTTTCAAGCATCTTTAGGACCTTACTGGACTGCTTAATTTCTTTTTGAATTATGATATAAGTAGAAGTCTCACTTTTGGAGCTCTGAGACAGGTACTCCTTAATTAAGTGGTCCCACTGGGTAACTTACTGCTCAATATGAATTGAGGTTTCAAAGGTAGTTCCAAAATAAAAAACATCAATATACCACATTGTGAAAATAATCTTCTCTTTTCATAAAGAAGTATTATATGGTAGGCTAAGTTAATTCTAAAATTTGCTCAACTATGAGATGGAAATTATACCAAATCAGTATACAAAAAAGACTCTTTCCCCAAATCACATCAAATAATATATGTTTCCAGCAAGAACACAACCCAGTTTGTTCAGTTTATCAAACAATTTATTTATCAAAGTACAAAAATATGAATAATTTATTTGTTGTGATTGAAAACTCATGTTTTTCTCAATGAATTATTTCAGCAGTTGTACATGGAGACATTTAGGCATAATCTTGTATCACAAAAACTGAATCAGCTTTGAGCATAGAATATTAAAATAAATTTCTAGCTAAAGAATTTATTTCCAAACAGCTTAGAGAGCTTTATTTGAGGTCAATGCACTTCATTTTGTGACAAAACAAATAAGATGCAGAAAAAAAATTGATTTCTGTGTCTCCTTTCTAAAACTATACTTAAGTAGCTTACAAAACCTTCTGAAGCAACAGTCCAATGTATTGCTGCAGAAAGAAATCTCAGGGCTTTTTTGTACAAACATACGTGCATAATATAAAAGCCTATTTATTTCAAAAACATTAACAGCAGACAGTGAAGAAATCAAGACTTATTAATGATCTCTCTAAAGAAAGAAACAATCTGGGACCCACGACTAAAGAAATGGCACCACAGCTGAAACCAACCAGAGAAGTTAATTCAGCTACATCAACCCATGCATACAGATACCTTAGCATTCAGCTAATAAATAAGTGATATTTTATTACCAAGCTTACTCCTCACAACATTAACCTCTCACCTCAAGATTACAAACCATTTTGTCTCTCTGAAGTCTGAGTTCAGTATGAAGCAGAAAGAGGAATGGATTGCACTGTGTTCTGGGTTAGATTCAGTAGTTTTCAATGAGTACTCCAGGAGACTTAATGAAAGAACTCAAATGCTTTTGCTACTATCACTTCCTGTAATGATTTACTTAGTGACTGATTAGCTCAATCCTATTAAGAGTTATGGTAACCATTTCAAATTTATGTGTGGAGAGAATGGAAGTATGCTGAGATGAGAAATGTAACTGAAGGGAATTGAAAAAAGAGGGAAAGCTTGCTGTCGTGCTGTTAAATGTTATTTATCATATGTTCTCAGGGTATGCTTGAGATAAAAACACAAAGTTCTCAGTGCACATTCAATTCCTCCAAACATTATAAACAAAAGCTTAAAAGTTCCAGGGTGCCTGGGGAGAAAGAGTGAGGCTTCAGTAGGGATCCTAGACACCTTTGAGGTCCTCTCTGCTCCTACACACTTAGGACATTGCCTAAGGTGAGAACAAAGTGACAGTGAGTGAGGATGGGCTTTCCTTGTTCATTTCTAGGAGCCAAGCACTTCCTCAGGGAAATGCACTCTCTGGTATTCTGCACAAAGGGGCACCCTGGCATTTCCTATCCTCCCACACCCACTGATGATGTAAGGCTCATGTGAGGTTTTGCACAAGTTTTGAAGGGCTTAGCAGACCATAGTGAGAGACTCTGAACTTGGGGTTAGCTTATCAAACATACACTCAGCACCGGCCATAAGGAATTCACTCATGGAAGCCATGGAATCTGTGCAGATTGCTTCAGGACCAAGCATAAACATGTCAAGAGCTCCAAACAACACTGACCTCACCAGTGCTTGTGACCCTTGGGCAGGGAGGCAGTTTCCTTGGGGGAAATTGGTAAGGATGCAAAAAGTAATCAAATGGCTTGTATGCATGATAATCCTGTGACTATGATGGGTAACATGGATATGAATTGTCTCTTACAACCTGAAAAATATGAACACAAACCATTCCATATCACATGACTTCATTGTGCAGGCAATCAAGATGGTCTAAGGATGGCCTGAAACTTCTGAACTGTTTTTACTGTGTATTGCTATTATTGTCAAGATGTGCTACCCTGACTAAGTTAACAGCCTTACATTTTAGTAAATTAAATGTCAAGTGTTCTGCTTAAAGAAAGCAAAGAAAGAATGTAGCAACTTTTGCAATACATAATGTGAGACTTTTCTATTGTGGTAGAAAAAAGCATCTTGTTCCTCAACATAAGTTCCCACAGGGTAAAGCTGACTCTATCTTATGCGCTGGAATTGCAGGGGAAAAAACAAATGAAATTTTATTCACATCTGCAATTGTTTGTGGCTTATCTGCAAGGTAACAGAACTGTACACCTGCTGCAGGTTTGGGCTGAAGAGCCTGGAAGTGCTCTAATACGCTATAACTCAGCACATTTTCTTTAACAGGTGCTATCAAAAGTGAAGAAATAACATGCTGCAAATTTTCTCTCCACCTCTGACCTCACTACAATGCAGATATTAAGTTTTATTTGATGTTTTCCATCTTGTAACACTAGCTGATTTTAACAGTTTCAAAAATTTTAACTTAGAAAAACACTGAGCTAAAAATGGGAGCTTTTCTCTAATTTATCTTTGAAGACAAACCAGCTGGGTTCTTCCCTTTAACATCCCAATAAATACAGACCTCTAACACTGCAGCTAAGAAAAACCATTTGGATGAAGTGGCTTTCATCCCACTGCATCATTTTTAGCCAAGAAAGCAACTTACACATCATCCCATCCTTTAAGAAAAAAACCTTTGACAGTCTATAACAGCAGTTCTTCTTTCTGCCAGTGATAAACGAACCACCAGAGAAGCCCTGAAGACTGAGGGGGAGGAAGGTGAGTTCTTGCTTCCTACAAGGCAAAGGAAAACTATTTCCCTGTGACTGAAACACAGGGAACAAAAAGCACAAGCAACAAAAAGCTGACTGAGAAATTTAAGAGTAGTTGGTAAGAACATGACAGTCAGTGGATTACCTTGATATGAAAGTAGGCTGAGTCTCACCAACAAAAGCAGTCCTAGATCTGGTGCTCAGAAGCTAACTAAAATATGAGAATATTTTGCAAGAACTATCAGAATACAACAGTGTAAAAGCCATGTAGACATGGATTATACTAGGGTTAGTAACTAAAAAGGTCTTGAATTACATGCATTAATTCCTATATACAAACAGATGTTTAAACAAATTTGCTATTGAGTAGACTATGTATTTATTTCTTCACGATCTTTTGATAGTGTAATTTTTAAGATTAAATTATGTTAGTAAAGCATTTTCCCCTTACTGGTTCTCTGAGATTCTTTAGCATATCACAGATAATAAGGAGGGGGTTTTGGTACTGTTTCTTGCTAGTTTTAGACATACTGGTTTCCTTCCTCTATTTTAGCCTTTTTGTGTAAAATTAAAGCAAAAATATGAAAGAGAAAAGAAAGAGAAAAACAAAGAATGAAGGAGATATCTGGCATAAATAACTCCTGCAAAGTTACGCTACTACTGGCAAAGATCGTGGGTCGTTGCAGCTCAGATGTGATAGGATGAAGCTCTGCATTCACGTAATGTTATGTGATGTAGGCCCCAGCTGGTGTTAATGGAAGAGCTAAAGCTGCCTTATCCTTCTCTGGCTCAATAAATCAGTGCCTGAGTTAGACTAATAAAAAAGAAAAAGCTATTTTTGAGGCAGCAGGAATAGTTACACAGCAGGCTTGCCAAATCTTCTAGTCTAAAAGGAATAAACAATGAGAAACTCTTCCCCAAGAACATTTGCTTTAACCCTTTTTATCTGATTGTGTAGCAATTCAGCACTTATAACACATTTAGTCCTGTCCTTTACAATCTTCACATTCATTTCACTGCATAGACTTGTGAACTGAGGAGGCTGTGCTTTAAAACATACTGACTTCTACACTGCCAGGTTCTCAAAATTCTGTTTAAAAAATAATATTGTATTGAAACATATATAATCACTTCTACAACATTCTCAAGCACTCCAAGAATCTGAAATCAAAAGAAAACCTCATGCTTCATACATGTATAAAAAGGCTCCCTTATTATTAGTGTGAATATCTATTATTTTGGATTGAGCAGTTTTCAGCATTGATTATTTTTTTCTCATTTTAACTTTCAATAAATAACTTCAGTAGTTCCCCTGAGCCTGGGAGCTTTAACAATGGAAACTTTAAAAAAACACGAAAAATGAAAAGTACTGAAATTGTTACCTCAGAAACAGAGTCGTAAGTTTATTTCACAGGATAGAGAAAATTTACATTGTTTCCACAGACATTAGTATACACAGAACAAATGCTGAGTGTTCAGCCTTCCTTTCCACCCAGTTCTTGGCTTCTGTACTGAAGATGGGAAATTTCTAGTTAGGGAACAGGTGTCCATTTGGAGTTGGACTGACAATGCCACCTGCTTTCACATGCACAACTGCAAATATGTTCTGTGTTCAGGTGCTTCTAAAATATAAGATTGCAACTAACCCACTTTGTTTTCAAGCCCTTCTGTCTTTCATTGCTGTTGGAATAATAAACATGCATATTTTGAGAGATATTTAGCGGTCAACCACTGGAGACCAAGAGCTTGTTCTTGCTGTTTGCATCTGCCCCAGCCTTTGAGAAAGACTGTCCTGACCTGCAGTGCCTGCCCTGCCTGTACCTGTGCTGGCTCTCAGCCTCCCTCACACCTGGGATGGAAGTCAGGCTGCAAAACGACCCAGGCACCAGTTAGACCTCAGTCAACCTTCCCTCTTAAACCTAGTAGCTAGGAATCATCCCTTTAAGTGGGAAGAAAAAAAAAAATGTTGGTTTTATGTAAACCCTCTGTATTGCATTCACCTGAGCAAAGCAAGAGCTGGATGAGATCCACCTGCTCAGCTGTAAAACAGTTACAGAGTGCTGTAGTTCTCTCCTCAAGCTGCACAAAAGGCTCATTTTCATTCAAATCTCCCCAGTGGTGCTTTAATTGTTCCTAACTTACTGTGAAGGTCAGCAGAAAATGTTGTACTACTGTAACTGAATATAAAATCTTTTAAAATGAGCAACTACCAAATTACATACTTTAGGGTATATCACTTTCTGTAATATTTCTTAGTGCCATATGGTTAGCTTAGGGCAATATGTACATTTTCATATGTTTCAGCTTCCTGTCTGCAAGATGGCAAACAGTAACTCATTTTTTTTGTTAAAGCTCCAAGCGACAGCTCTGCCAAGACCAATAAAGAACACACAGTTAACATGTTTTTCTGTGTTATCTATAAATGTTGTCTATATTGCAGCCTTTGCAGTGCCATAAATAAGTGATTCTGTATTAAAAATGTACTCTGCCATATCTTGAAACTTTTCTTCTAATTAGAAGAATAACAAATCTAAGAAAATATTCAAGTCTCTGACTTTGACCTCATGACTGTAAGGAGAAAGGAGGTCTGGAATTTGCTAGCTAATTTGTTTTCCTAAAGAAAAAGAATTAAAATTACAATGTGATAAAATTGCCATGGTTACAAAGCCCTCACCCTGCTGAAGAGGAATATGAATGAAAATACAGCCTAAAGACTAAAATTTTTACTGCTTTAATTGCACAGAAATGAGTAAGATTCACTTAAAAATGTGCCTTAGGGTTCCTGTAAGTCACAGTCTTATAAAATCAACCTGAAGCACAAAACCAGAACATTTTGATCTCCATCAAAATACCAAAGATTTATAAAAAGACAAAACAATTTGTTATCATTCAAGGTTTTCAAATTCAAGTCAACTTCAAGGAGTAAATACACAACAAAATAGTTAGACTACAAAGATACTGGAGAACTTATAAAGAGTCATATTCTAGGGAAATTACTCTTCAACCTTTTTAATTTCTGAGGAAAACTTACACTCATTCAAAGCCATTGACTTCAAGGTTCACTTTAAGAGAATTGTGTCCTTGTCTTGTAATCAGGGATGAGCCATGCACAGTTTTCCTGACATGAAATATTTCTTAGAACTCTTACAGGTTCAGATTACCTGTATGAATACTTAACATATTAACTACTCTGCTGCTCAGCAGTGGGCTGAATACCAAAAGAACACTCCCCAGAGAGGATGGGTGCATCTTGGAAATGTATATCCTTCTAGTAGGTTAGAAAACATGTTGTCTTCAGTAGAGATATATCAAAAAATTTTCTTTACTATCTCTATTAAGAATAAATTTTGTATTCAACTACATGAAAATTTTTTATCTTTGAAAGGTATTTTCTCATTATTTTGTTCGGCAACACTGGGCAGGTGCACATAGTAGAAGCTAAAAATCAGACGGGAAGAGAACTGTTTTTAACAAAGTGTAGCTAAGTCTTTTAAAATCTGAAGCTCAATGGCTTTTATCAAGGGAGACACTTGTTTATACTCTTTTTCATCCAAACTAATTTTGTGAAAATTAAAAGCATAATTAAAGGGCTGATTTTGCTATTAAATTCAGCTTAATTTGAAATTCTTTATATGATATCTGTGAATGAAGATTTTGGAAAGACAGGGCTGGGGTTTTCTTACCAGAAATCCTTCCCTAGATAGAAAAAAATTAAAAATTAAATATAGGCATATAAGAGAATTATTGTTTATGAATGTAATAAATTATACAGTCATTCGTTCTTCAAAGGTTACCAATGTAAGTTATCCCTGATCCATTCCTTTCTTTGTCATTTAGTATACCTGAAAGCAAAGCTCCTCTAAGGCAACAATACAAAACAAGTGGAAAGACTTCATATAAAAAGAATTTTATGATAGTGTGCTGATATGGGAGTAGAACATTTAGAAGTTACTTGCTCTGAAGTTCAGTTTTAGGGGTTTATGTAAGGTTTATGTAACTGTGACTTCAAATCAATTCTACCTAGCTTTGAAATGCAAAGGAACAACAGTTTGGTTTTTGTTGGTTTGATTTTTTTTTTTTAATTAAAATTTATTTCCTCATTCAACACTCTCTATACCTCAGGTTCAGCAGGGATCATGGACAAATATATAACATGAAGAGTGGGGCCTGTTAAAGATGGAGGTGATCAGGATTAGTGCTAAGGATGACAGAAGCATTTCACATCTGTGTAAAACACAGTGAAGTCAGACTCATGGTCTGACAGGACTTATTCCTCTATTAAATACCTTCTTTTTCAGATGTCATTCAAGGAATGGCAGGTCACTGATAATTAAGCTGGTATTTGACTTCAAACACTGAAGTGAGTGAACATCAGAAAGAGTTCTTGATATTGAAAAGGTTCCAGTTAATTGCCACAGATGAGTTGGGCTTCACAAGAAACATCCAATGCTGGCACAAGAATGGGAGTGGTCTCGTGCTTTAGGAATGTGGAAGGAAGGTTCTGGAAAGTTCCCACAGCTACCACTCAATTCTCCTTTCTAATACAGTTCTCTGAGAAGGAAAACAGCTTAATAGATCAAATTAGCAAGTTCTTCATTATTTTTACTCGACTGATCATGTATTTAATATTCCTACGTACTACTAGTTGAAAAAGAATTTTTAATGCATTTCATAATTACAGAATGTAGACAATAAATGCTACAGCTTGGGTAGCATTTATTATTGTGTGGAATTGTCATTAATGAAAGTACAAAGTATGTTCACAGATCCATGTAAATGTAGCTGAAAGATAATCTGATGGGTAAAAGAGCCTTTCATTTAATGAATTATAAAATCAATTTACATTTTGGTAATTTCTGACTCTATTTCTTTAAAATCCCCTTTAAGCAGTGGGATGAACTGTCTGCGTGCAAGATACAATGATTTATCCTTCTCTTAAGCTATAATGCAATTTTAGCTCTAATATACGTTCCAAGAAAGTTGTTGACAGCTTGAAGAGAGATTGGAAGACAGAAAGAAGATGTAAGACTAAAAGATTTAAGGACTATGAAGTTTGACCTAGCAGGACTAAAGACTAAAATACTGGATATATTTAACCTAGAAAAGATATTGGAAGGACACTGGGTTGGTAGAAAAAAAAAATTGGCATTGGGTGTGTATGAAAAAAAATGGTCATATAAACCAAGGGCACTCTTTCAATCCATAGCACCAAAATCATAGGAAAATAAACACATGCACTAGAACTGTAGGTGTAAAAGCTAATTTTTTATAATACAGACTTTTTCTCTAAAGTTAAACATAGTGAGTCACTAGGACTGCTAAATCTTTCCAGAATAATTTCCCTGGAAAGAGGCAAGAGCACTGTCTTAGCCTTCCCTTTATTCTCTAATTTAACTGGGGTTTTTTTTTGCACTGTATTTAGCAGTACAACTGCAACTAGGGCCACAGTTGAATTAAATCAGTTATTAAAGAAATTCTGCTATTTTGTAGATACAGATGAACACGTACATGAATTTTCAAATATTATCAACAGAAGTCTGCAAAAGAAGGGTGCAAGTGAAAAACTTGTGTGACCCTACTTGTCAAAAAAATTGCTCTGGTTGTCATGATCATGGATCTTTAGATTAACAAAGATGTTTATTCTAGAATGATACTGTAGTGCAACCAATTCTTTTAAATATCCATTTGCTAACAGCTTGCTATTGGATTGTTTTAAATGTAATTTCTTCTCCCCTCTCTCTTGTCTATCTTTTTGGGGGATTTTTGTGTTTTGTTTTGGTTTTTTTCTTAATATGTAGTAAAGCTGGACTCATAAACCAAGAAAGATTGCTGTGAAATTCCAAAACAATATAATGTGAAGGATCTAATGACCTTGTCAGCAGCATGATTTGAATGACATTTTTTCTAAGTAATATTTATATGCAGCTGGATAGAGGCTACTAAAGAAGTCACAGAAGCCATCACAATTCATGTAGATGATTATATCTTGACAGGTGTAATCATTCAACATTGCTTGCTCTCTTCTCAGGCTAAGCTAATTACCACTGCAGTTTCCCTGCTACCTGAATGCAGGCAAACATCCCTTCATACACTGTCCTGTGCACTGCAGGCGTAGGTGTAACACCTTGTTCAAAAGTATATTGAGTATGCTTAATACTCTGAAAATAAAGACCTCATGAAACCTGGGGGAAGAAAATGTTTAAATAGCTTCATGCTCTTCTCCACAGTTTGGATTGAGATTGGTTTAGATAGTGAAGAAAAGCTCATTATGTAATACCTTCTACTGATTTTATTGGTAACACAAGATAATGCTCTAAAATGTCAATTTGTGAAATATCACTTGTATGAGCTTCAGTCAATGTAAAGAAAAATGGAAATTTCAGTCAGCAACTCAGTAAGCAGCAGTGCAACCTGAGCTTTATATTTACTGGACATTTTTACTAATATCAACGAAATTTCATTGTTCCAAAGCATATTACTGGAGCTCAGCATGTGCTTTTAAATAGCTGAATTACATCTAGTTGGAGTAATTATGGAAAATTGTCCATGTAAATGTGTGATGTTCAGCTTAGTAAACATACACTGGTGTGATTTGACACAGCAGATACAGCTTTGTAAACACATAGTAAAGTCAGCCTTGAAAATAAGTCAGTAAACTTTTTCCTACATGATACAGAAAAATTAGAAAGAACATTTTAAAGCAGATTAAAGCATTTTTAAAATGGTTAGAAAATTATTTATGTTCTAGGAAGTACATCTAATTAAACACAAAGATGCAGGAATTTCTTTGTTTTCAAAATCAACTCTATTCAGGATGTCTTTCTCATTCCTTTGATTACCTTCTTTGATAACAGCAGCCTGGAATACTTAAGAGAGACCCTTAATGCTGCAGATTTAACTTTGTGAAACCTGACCAACTTGTGACTCTTATTTTGTCCTGCATAAAATGTCAGTTCTCAACAACTGCATCTCTGGAGCCAGTACCACATACACACTGAAAATGTTTCAAAGACAGAAATCTGTTGACAGAAAGACAACAGATGCCAGGTAATGTCAGATTGGGGATGAAATAATAGGGGATTTCGTACTCAACACCTATCAGGAAACTATTCAAGCATCCACTGAGATCATACCTGTAGTGGCTTCAGTTTTTATATGGGTTATACTATAACCCATATAAAAAGAATGGGGTGCAAGTGAGATTAGTGTGATTTGTCAAAAGCATCATTTGCTAAAACAAAACCTTTTTAAATTAAAATCCTTTTGAGTTTTGTAACAGTCAGACACGCAGGTGGCATAAATTAATGCAGAAAGCTACGGTAAAACACAGCTAATTGATGACTTCCTGACAAAGAATTCCCACAAATGTAAGTATGTGAAAATAGGACCTTTAAGGACAATGTTGCACAGCAGAATAGCAAACCCATTTGCAAAATTCTGATATTCGTGGGAACTTGCCTCTTCTGCAGTGCAGAGCTAAGTACAAAATACATGGAGGTGATACAAATATATGCTAGGATTTTTACCTATGTCAGAATTTACAAATCTTCATGTTAGAAATGTATTTAAGTATTGATTCGTCCTCCATTATTCTGAATGGAATGTTATTTATTTATTGATAAACAACACTGCTAATAAAATAAGAGTGGCTTTCCAATTATTATTGTCATTGAAAGAACTTAATTAACTGTATTTTATTTCTCTGTGCTTTCTGTGCTCAGATCAAAGTCATTAATGCTTCTTCCACTTTAAAAGGATGTTGTAAAGAATAGTTAATACCCATAAATAAAATTGACAAGATTTTTGTAATTTCTAACCATAAAATTGATCCTTCTGGTAATAACAAAGACAAAATCTTGAGTTACTGAATGTCCTCTTTGTCTGGGTCTTTTCTGATCCCATCTGCTCAAAGGCCGCCTGGTCCCTGGGGCCAGTGCCAAAGTGAAGTTCACAGCTCACGGCAGAAGATGTGTAGCCCAGAGGGAAGCTAGGGACCACTGAATGTAAACTCCACTGCACCAGTCCATGGAACTGAATGGGAAGTTTCCAAAGCTAAGCTGAGGAGAAGCTGAAAGCACTGCTTTATTCAGCCTGAAGCAGCAAAGGCAAAGGAGGGTGTAACTGAGGCCTCCCATTGCGCGGTGGGTGGCTGGCGGGACGGTGAGGGCAGGCTCTGTTTGGAAGCATGCTGAGAAGGGATGAGAGCTAACAAACAAGGTACAAGGAAGATTCTCATTACATGGAAGGAAAAAATTGGCCACTATGGGGCTGCTCTGACACTAAGGCAGGCAGCCCAGAGGGGTTTGGACATATTGAGACCTTAAGTGAGCAAGACCCCAACAAACTTTGTTTTAGGAGGTCGGTCCAATTTTGAGCAGCAGGTTGAACAAGTTAATCTCCAGAGGTTCTTTCCAACTAAAGCTGTTTTATGGTTCTCTGATTTTATGAAATTCAATCTTAGCTACAGCCCCATTTTTCTAGGACAAAAAGTTATATAAAGATTCAATAATATTTTTTTTAAGTATTTGTTTCAGCTGAATAACACTTCTGTGTAAAAAACTCAAATGCAAATTTTCAGTTTGTGAAGCCTCTAGTACATCTGGAAGAGAGCTTCTGTTCGAAAGCTGTAAGTCAGGAAGTTCTGCTCCTGAGGTGTTGCACATGTAGTCAAATATTTGAATATTCAAAGAAATGTGATCCCTTTCAGTCCATATTTTCATTATTCACACCGCCTTTACCCAGAGTTACATACATAAATAAAAAGAAGCCAAGGTCTGGTAGGAGCAAGCAAATTATCTGATTAAAACAAGAAACAGTCAATAAATTGGTAAAATCTTAAAGAGCAAGCTGTCACAATGTGCTTGTTCATAGTAGGAAGAAGAAAATAACATCTGCTTAACTGTAAGGCATCTCTAAATAAAACTTTTGGATAGCTCAGTTGGCAGCTGATGTGAGCCTTGATATCTTAAGGACCAAGATATAGTGGTCTGATTGTGTGTGTAATTATCTCAGAGGGCTACAATAATGCTGCAATTCTATTACTTCAGAGACCTCAAAGTCACTCATTTTTACACCTATTGAACAGACCATGGCAGTTTGGCACCTCTGTGCTTCAGTATGAACAATCCCAATTTTCTGTGCTATGAAACCTGTAGTAAAACCAACCAAATAGCTGTGGTGATATTCTGATTAGTGGCATAAAGAAGGCAGAAGGGCCTTGACTGTATTTCTGTCTAAAAAACAAACTACCAAACCAAATATCTTTTGATATTTGACTTGAGGTTTGACTAAGGGCCAAAGGGAAAGTTTTAAGTGACTAGTAATGAAACCATTTTAGGAGCATAAAGTTAACTCTATGTCTTCTTGATGAAAGAGATTTCTGATTATTTTTCACATTCCCCCAAAACATAAAATACTTTGAATTTCTTCTATTTACCATTTGCATGGCTTCCTTTTACAGTGCTGTATATATTTGAGTTTCTCAGGGTACTGTCTCTTTTCTCTGGGAAAAATTTATGTGCATATTAAGGATAAAGATAATGAAGCTAGAGCATGAGAAGTCGCTCTGACCACCAGGACTGCTGTGTACCTTACACTCCTGGATGCAGACACTGCATGGGCTTGTGTCAGCTTGGCAGAGCACTCACAGGAAGTTCACTGTTCTGTAAAAATGGAGATGATACACAACATGCACTTAAGTTCTTTCTGTAAGAGCTCAGAAAGAAATATAGACACTGCAGCTTCACTTAGTGAAGAGTTTCCTACTTACCTTTGTATGAGGTGCTCTGTCAGGTCATATGACTGCTAGGAGATTGAAACACTTTGAACTGATCAATCAATGCAATAATGAAAAGCATGAACAACACAGTAAAACTTAAAGAAATAACAGCAATAAAATTATTTGAAATCATCTTAAAAGAAAGCTCAACACATCCAGGATACTATTAGCCAATTAAGTCCAGATTTCCTAGGTCAAATAATTACACCAAAGCTTAAGTACAAAAGAAGTTCCATGCAAGAGGAGATAAACCAACAGTGTCTAATATAATTTAAAAATCTCTGGCTTCCTCATCCATGAGAAATTCCATAAGGAACTGAATAATTTTTTCAAGAATTAGATTAAAATCTAATTTCCACTGATATTGTACAACCAAGTCACAAAATAATCACTAAACAATCACTATTAAAACTGCATTTCATTTTAAGTTTTAAAGCACTAACAACTAAACAGGTGTATGAAAATGGAATTAATTTTGAGAAAGTTTAAACTTCTTGGAGCTTTACCTGCAAAGCAAAAGACCCAGAATACCACAAAATCCCAGAAAGATTTGCAATTAGCATATTCTGGGCATTATGGTGCCACATTTGAATACTGTGAGGCATTTACCATTTAGAATGATCTCAAAGCCCTCAGATATTCACTGCTGACTACACTTCAGTATAGAGTACATGTCTGGCTTTGACTTGTCAGTAGATGAATGGGTGGTATATATCTAAACTCCACCAGAACTGAATGAATTCAATAGTATAAAGAAGGACAAATGAATGTTAACTTGTAAATAATGCCCAGGAAACTAAAAATAAAGCAGAGATCAAGGTCAGAATAAATGGAGCAACATCCTTGATTTAAACTCTATTTAAAAGTCCCCCAGCCACAAACAATTTTGATTGATTAACAATATCTAATCTACTGGAGGTCAGCCACTTAGCTAGCTAATTTTATTGATCTATATTTGCCACTAGGATAAAGTGTTTGTGACATCTAACATGCTTCAAGCAAAAGTCTATCTTTACCAACTGTAAGGCAATCCTGACAACTGAAAGCCCAAATGTAACAAACTATTGTGGGTGGAGGGGCTGTATGAAATGAAAAAACTTCCTGCAATAAGAGCATTTATTCTAAAGGCTAGAGGTGGATACCAATAATGGGAATGTAGAGAACTCAGACCAAAGGAATACCCAGTTACATATAACAAGCAGAGTTAAAAAGTTCGATTGTTTACCTCTTGGAGCTAAAGAAATTTTTTTTGTGTAAAAGTACTTGATGCAAACACATGAGCAAGTTTGAAGTTTGGACAATAAAATAAAAACAGTGGTGAGGAGAAAGAGTAATACCAAATGAATACAGGAAAAGATGAGACAAGTAAAGCAGGCAGCTGCAACATGAGTAAATGTTACAAAATAGAGAGATGGCTTTGAGAGTACAAAAAAGAAAAAATTTGGTATTACCTGAAAAAGTCAAGTAAACCTCTTTTCAAAAGAGTAGAAATAGTAACCTCTTAGAGTTGATTAAGGAAAGGCAGTTTTCCATAGAGATGTCACAGCTACAATTTTAAGTATGAAGCAAGAAATGAGGAAACAAGTCACATTGTTCTATTTTCAGTTGCATCCCAGAATACAGACACATTCAGGGATCAATTGCCATACCTTCAGGGAAAGCAAGTTGTACAAATTGTTCAGATGAAGCAGTAGGAAGTCAGGGTGTCAATATACAACTCTATGCTTCACATCAATACACACGTGAGAGAATGACACTTGACATGGCATTTAAAGAGGACAAAACCAGGCTGCATTAAGCCAATCTGTCTTGCCAAGACTACATCTTTATATAAATATAGTCAATTGATATTGACTGGCTCATCAGAAGAAGAAAGTCACACACTTCCCAGGTACGTGACTTTCCACTGGCTATGGGAGAGAAAGGTGAGTCTCCCCTGAGCACTGCTACATCTGCTTCTCCAATTTAATGATCACTGTGTCTACAGATGCTCATAGACCTGTTTAAGGAAAGCCTGGTAAGAAAATGACTCCATCTTAAATTCCTCACCCAGACTGAACAAATCCAGGCTATTTAACAAATGAAAAAAAAGGCCAGGAATGGGTCAAAGAAGGAAATTATTTTCCTAACTCAAAGACTTTTGAAGTTTTACTATTTATGCTTAAAAATTAAAAAAAACTAAATTTATGGGCCCTAACTCTTTGTAGTATCTCCTCCTCCCTCCAAATTAATACAATTATAAGTCTATAATCTATCTTTTTTAATATGCCTAAATGACATACTGAAAAACTACAGTGACCTCACAATTACCCATAAAGATTTATGATTTTGTTTCCATTTCAAAGAACATTAATCTACTTTAGCTATGGGATGTCCAGATTATCTGGAATTAAGTTTAGTTTTTAAATGTCACATGGACTTCTGCCATACATTTTAGTATTTGACTCTTAAGCTTTAGTTCTTGTACACTGCCAGGAACACACTGCATAAACACTAACTGCTGAGTGGTTTTTTGGTCAGTTGTTTTTGTTTGGGTTTCTTTGTTTTTTTTAAATACAATAGTATGTTGAAACCCAGAGCCAAAATCAGAGATGTAGTGCAAGTCATGAATGTGTGCATATTTTTCCTTCTTCCTGACAGTCAATAAGCACAATTCTAATACCTGTTTTAAGTCATCAGCTAGATGTTCATAAAGGATTTTGGACTTGGCTTGTTTTCTTGTTTTACTCATGAGCTTCTCCAGATGGTACCCACACTGCATAGATGGCCACTGGCCTCAGTGCATGTGCCAGATCAACAGTTGTGAAGGCAATATTACTTATAACTATACCCACCAGAAGTACAATTGTCTTAAAATTTAACTACACTAGCTTGTAAGTAAGGCTTACAATTATAACTGCATTTCTAAAAGCAGATTAAACCTCTGAACATGCTAATTACAATTACTAGGCAGAGAAGGTCCCATCAGAGGCAACTTTTTTTGAGCTCTGAGAAACTTCAGCTCAGATAAAGTTTGAATGACATGATGCCTGATAAAATATTGTGCATAGAAATAAATTATTCACAGTGATGCAGATATAATCTGCATATTTCTTTAGAATTTGTCTCATATACACTAAAAAGTTGTTAGGTACAAGGCTGCAGAGGCTGATAATTTAGTTCTATGGATTTTCTGTAAAGAGATTTGCTGGCTAACAGACCTGGCTAATTAAGCACTCTCAAATATGCCATGGGTCAAGGACACAGTTGTAAAAACTTCCTGGCCTAGAACCATTTATTAATTTACTCCAATGTGCATTAGGTCAGTAATATTTTGTTAACATAAGTTAAAATTAACTGTGAAACGAGTATAACCACAGGATGTGAAAAAGACTTAAACAGATGGTTAACAATAAATCGGTCACAAAATGCAACAGCTTGAAGGATGACATATTGTATATATCCTGCCAATTTGGGAATATTAGCTGGACTGGTGCTGAAACTGTTCATGGCTTGGGATATCTTATTCATTTTGCTTTGCTTTCTCCTTTCTTCTCACTTGGAAGCTAACTGAAATTTTTGACATAGACCAAAGAGAAGCACAAATAAAATAGAAACACAGAGTCCCACTAGTGAAAAAAACATTATAAAGGCAACAGTACTCTATCATTTACAAGAAATTTAGGAATCCCAAAGTTCTTTCAGGGAAAATACACAAGGAAAAGTTCATGGTCAAAGATCCAGCCTAACTTTAAGAGGCAGAGGAGCTCAGAGTTACAAGCGAGTTAAGATACAGATTTCTGAAAACCAAAAGAATTTTCTCCTTTTTTTTTAATGACTATTTTTTAATTTAGTTATTGATGTTAGAGAAGCAGAAAGCATTATTTCAGTCTAATCTTGAAGTTTTTGTCTTGCACAGTTCTCAATTTGTTATTCAACCTCGAAATGTTTAGACTGCATTTCAGACAAATTGGTGTGTGTAGTGAGTGTATCAGTCTGTTGGTCTGAAGGGAAATTGGGTGAGATCCAGATTCAGTTTACAAAGGAGAAAAAAAGGAATTCTTATTCCTCCACCCAATTTTTGAAAAGTAATCGATTTGTCCAGCACAGCATTGTATATTTGGTTACATTTTCCCAAGCCATCTATCATACTAGATACTTCATCGATTCTGTTATGGTTAAAGGTAAAATAATAGAAAAATTAAAATCTAGAAAAACACTGCTCTCACCAAAAATCTCTATCTTGTGCAACTAAAAATATTTTTCCAGTTCAGCTCCCTAGCAGCTCAACTCAGAACAAGCCAACTTTGTTCTGTTCAGACAAGACAGGTACAAACACTCGTGCTTCCCAAAATATGGTATTTCCTAGCACACATTTTGCCATTCCAGTATATCACATTTTCAAGTTAAACCACATGCTTTTCTCCTTTCAGATGCAATCTCAAATTGGTTATATTGCTCTTAGCTTTTAACTTAGAATCACTATTAAAGCAGAGTGGGAAAATAATCCCAGGATATACTGAGTATCAGGTTAAATTTACCAAAGGATTTTGCCTTTGCTTTTTATTTAGAAAATATGCATTTAGTCACAGAAAATTAAAGATAGTGAAATATCTGATTTTCTACCTCCCAGCTTCTTACTTTCCTCTCTTCATACTGTCCACAGCCATGCAAAGTAATTCCAGGTTGATAAAGAAAAATACTGAAAGAATTCCCAACTTCAGAACAGTGCTATCAATGCTACTGGGAACACAGTGACAATTTCTGCAGCCTCGAATAGATACACTTAAGAAAAAATGCTGTGCTTGTTTCAATTACATACAATAAGTCCAAAATATACATATTTGTCTGAAGATGTGAATAAATTTATTATTTCGATCTAAAATTATGTGGCACTTTAGAAACTGCTTTTGGAAGGGGTCAGTCTATATGATATATGCAATTGGAAAAACTGCCTAGAAGGCCAGAGATGTCTTTTCAGTTAAAATGGCCATGAAAATAAGAGGCAGGCTACAACTCGGATTTTTGTACAAGCTTGCTGAATCTTCATAGAGCTGACTACATGACAAAAATGCTAATCATCAGTTAGACTAAACTGCTGAAAAATGATCTATGCCTTAAGGTAGAAAACAGCCCAAAATCAGATAATGCAAACAAGAAATATAAAGATTGTGCCAAGAGAAGAAAAAAGAAAATTAGCAATTAAAAACCAAATGTGATTGTTGGGCAACAAAGGAGGATTGACATATGCAGTCCAGCAATTGCATTTCAATTTCTGTAATGGATAATTACATGTTAGGCTCTAAAGGAGTTTCCTTTATAAAGCAATCTCTTTATCATACATTATGCATCCCTTTCAAGGCAAACTCTCCTTTTTCTTGCAAAGACTGAGGAATTACCCCTGTATAGATATCCTGGAATTAAAATACTGCTCCACACAGTGAAGTCATTATCAGTTTTTATTTCAGTCAGTCAAAATTTACTAAGACATCCATGGAAACTGCATTAGCTTTAAATAACAGTCACATGTGTTGAGATTTTAATTGGAATGCTGAAGGCTGAAAACAAACTAGTAATTCCAGTTATAATCTTTTCCACCTAATTTTTGGTAGCCTCTTCACATTTTCATATACATTCCTTCTTCCTGAAATAGAACTGCCAGGAACAGAACCTCAGTGGAGATGTATTTGCTTGTCAGAAAGGCTACTTAGAGTACATGAAATTCCAGGGGAAGACTTGGCTTAACTTCTTTTATTGATGGTAGTAAATCAGAGATGCTGGATATCTTCTGCTCTTAAGACCACCCTCCTCTACAGTCCTCCCAAGATCTCCAGTTAGACTCTAGTAACTTGTTTAATTCAAAGCCCTGCCTTTGAGCACCTTTAAAGAAAATATCTAACTAGCTAAAGGGCTGTAATCAGATCGAAAAATTAAAAAGGAGGAAGTTTTCCAAAGAGTTTCCACATGTATGGCTGTTACATGCAAAAGCACAGCCCATCCTGTTACAGTGCACAAGTTGTTGGGAAACCACAATGTCAGAATATGCTGATACAAGTTCTTTTGGGGACAAACTTATCATTATTTACTTCTGTCATAAAGAAAATGCTTCCTATGAGAAATAATTTACTATTGCATCTGCTTTAGTCCCACTGTACCAGATGATTTACTAAAGACTCCAAAAAGCCCTTTAGTCCCACTGTCCCAGATGATTTTCTAAAGACTCCAAAAAGCCAACATGCGAACTGCATACATTTCTACACTAGAAAAGCATGGGCAGCTAAAAATTCCTCTCAGATTCTGCTTTAGAGAACAGTTCCAAGCTGTCTAACAAAAAATAATTAATCCCAGTGTAAATGCTGACAACAAATAACAATGCTGCTGCTGTTGTAAAATACTGTCCAAAAAGAAGGTCTAATCCAGAGATGAAAGTAAAAGATACTTGCTAGCCAGATGCAGTCAGCCAGAGCTGACTGTGTATTGCAGTGTTGCTGCTGGACAGCAGCAGGCATTGTGGAGGAATGGGAAGCAGAGACCTCATGGCCTGGATTACCTTGGCAGTTTCATCTCTACATCTGGCTTGCCACATCAGCATCATACTTTCCTGGTATTACCTCACTGCTGCTTTGTACTGATGGCAAAGGGCACACAGCACATTTTAAACAGAACATGAGTACAAATAGTTACAACAATTCAGAATCAAAGAAGTTAAAAAATATCCTATGATGAACTAGATACTCAAAAAGGATGAGTCAGAGATTACATATTCAAGAAAAGCAGAGTCTGAATTAAGATGGCACCTCAGTTAAAAAAAAAGCACTACAACAATAAAACAACTGAATTGTAGCAGGTTGTAGCAAGCAGGATTATATCCCTTTAGCTGACAATGCAGTGGGAACTCTAGTATGATACTAGAAAATCTATACTGTCTATAGCATGCCTCTTATGCCAGACAAATGGAAGGCAGCAAATGTAACATGAACACCTAAGACAAGCCTGGAGAATTCGTAAGACTAGCATACACTGCTTCTCTGAGCTCTGGACACCATTGCCAGAGACAGGCTCCCAGCCAAGAGGGTTATTCACAGTGACACAAATACTAGTTTTAAGTATAACTGTTTTGCTCATTGAGTTCAAAGTCTGTCCTTCCTAATATTTGCTTGGACTGGCTTAAAAGTTACGTATTTTTCCAGCTGAGTCTGATAAGCAGACTGTGAAAAGAAAACCTGTTCTGCCTATGCACTCCATCACCAGTGTGTGTTCTACAGACAGATTACAAGCTGTGGGCTATAGTCCTGTTACTAAGCACTTACTGCCAAATTCTTGGCAATCACTGCCCAAAATAAATGTTAGAGGTAAACACAAAGTGCATCAACAAAAAAGACTATTACCTCTTTAGATGTCCAGTGATCATATTCAAGAGATTGTGGATGTAAATGTACAGCAGATAAAAGCATTTGAGGTCATCTCAGAATAAAACTAATTAAACCCTGAATTAAAAAATGATTTGTGCTTAAGCCACAATGCTGAAAAAGACTGTAGCCAATGTGAGTTGAATTGAGGACTGTGGGATTTGAAAACTGTTAAGTCATGTTACACAATGTTGTTTAAACTGGGCAACCAGTACAGATGTGATGTAAGGTAAAGTCCACCAAGATTTATACTATAGAGCTAGGATTTCAAAGGAAAGCATAGGAAAAACATCAATACAATCAAAACCCTGTATAATACAGCAGATAATAAAACACAAAGGAGGATCAGAGGAGACTGGATTTTGAAAAGGTCTATCTCACCTCCAAGTTACTTGGTTACTCTGAGCAGTAAGTACACAAAACCATTACACCAAATGTAACTATTTGGGATATAGATAAGGGGATTTCAAAGTGGATTATGGATGTCATTAGCTATATTCTTAATGTCTTTCCCACATTAAAGAGACAGTCATAGGCTAATGGATAAATACTGGACAGTAAGCTATATATCTAAATCCATCTGATTGTTACACCTTGGGACATCTCTAGATGAAGCTCAATTACAACTTCCCACGTTTGAGGAATAAAAACCTTCCAATTGCTTACTTGTACCTTTCATTTGCTGCTAAACAACCTTCCATCCTCCTTGAAATGATTGTCAGGACACAAATTCACCACAGGGTATAGAACATAACCTTGGAATATGCTGCAGTACGCCATAAGAAAGAATTTCTTCACTGAAAGGATTGTCAAGGATTGGAACAGGCTGTCCAGGGAAGTGGTAGAGTCCTCATCCCTCAAAGTGTTCAAAAAACAACTGGATGAGGCATTTAGTACCATGTTTCAGTTGGTATGGTGGTATTCAGTCAAAAACTTGACTCAACTGTCTTGGAGGTCTTTTCCAACCTTAATGATTCTATGATTCTATACAACTAGCTAAGCCATTACCATCCTGATATCCCTCAATGTTTTAGGATTTTTCCACTTTTGAAAGCTGTCCCAAGAAAAATGGCATCTAGCAGTTGGAAAGTTCATGAAGCAAACTTAGTAGTAATATTATATTAATAGTAATAGAAAGAATTCCTTTTGCCCTTCACCAGGAAATTGTTAACTGTTTCCACCTGAATCACACTACCAGGACACTGATGAGGCACACCTGGTGACATGGAAGACTCAAATGATCAGCCATATCATGAAATGAAGGTATTTCCTAAATTTACATTACAACATATTTCCTAAACTTATATTACAACATATGTGGTATGTTAGAAAAGAAGTTCATATGTTAAAACAAATTCATTCTTCAAGAAATGAACTATTAACTCTTAGTTAATAAAAATAGATAACATAAATAAAAAATTGGACATCTTTAGGGTCAAGGTGTCTGCTGTTTGACACCTGAGAGTGTCTGCTGTAAATGTCTGCTTCCTCTTGAAGTGTCCTCCTTCTTGGTTCCTACTGAGAATATTAACTACTTCCTGGTTATGGAATCTTCCCCAGAGAAAACTAGCACAGTATGGAGAAATAACAAAGCAAACGCTTTTATTTCTGTGGCATATTGCACACACTTCCCTTAACCTCAAAGCAAGATGTCACAGGACTCAAAAAGAGATATACTGCTTCCATGAGCACAAGGACTCAATAACAGTGATCTGTCCTTACAAGTATGGCATTACAAAACACAGCTGCAGACGAGATTGATTCACTACCTGTTGAATTGTGCCATTCACTAGGATGGCCACTCACATCCAAATCTGTTGCTGAAAAATATATGAGTCCAAAGCAGGTCAGGTGGTTGACTCAGAGCAAGGTAATCATTCCCTTCAGTTATTACTTGAGAAAAGGCCTGGAACTGACAAACTATCTGATGGATGAGGGGGGATGCTTTTCACCTTTTATCTTCCCAGCAAGGGCACTGCTCAAGGACTTGAATTACTTGCCAATTACAGCTCACTTTCAAGAAACAGGCTGAGGTCAAGACTCTAATCAGCTTCAACTGGGTCCAAATAACCATGTACTTGGTTACTGAGACCATCATATTTTAAATAATGGAAAACACTTATACTAAAAAAACTAAAGAGATTAATTATTGTTTTTCAATTATAATAGAAAATCCCTCAATGCACAAGAAAAAAAAAAAAAGAAATTTGCTTTAATCCAAATAGTCATACTGACAGTGTTGAACATGGTACTTGGAACTCCAGTCCTACACTTTCTTATTCTATGCATCCACATAAAACCAGACATGTCTAAAAGTGTTAGTTACTATAGAAAATCTACCAATATTGAATTTTGTACTTTATTTATTGTACTTAAATAAATATTCACTACAGAGATTTAGAAAAATAAAAATCTGTGAATGAAAAGTTACATTTATCATTTTTCCTGAGTGCAAAATCTCCCTTACAAACTAAGAGTTGTGATCCTGCACATTTATAACAGAAGAAAAATCCCCAAATTATTGGATCTTTAAGAAGGAAAAACAAAAAAAAAGATAAAATGGGAGGAAGTGGGATCTTCCAAAGATGAAAAATCAGTGTACATCTTTGTACTCACCTATAATTTTTTATAATTCACTCACAGATAATTTTTTCTAAATGTTAGTTTGATAACCCCAAACCAAATGGAAAAGTTCTGAAGCAGCATTCCTAATTCAACATGTTATTTATTTTTCATGGTAGGCAAATTAAAGATGAGTAAAACCACAAGAGACAGTGCACTTGTATTAATCCATATCAGACCTCACAACAGAAGGTCATATCTTTATTACGGTTATTTCAAATGAAAGAAAAATCAGCCAAAGATTTTCTAATGTGCTCTTCTAACAAAAAACCCTCAAAAACAAACAAACAAGAAATTAACAAAAACCCACCAAAACCCCCACCAAAATAAAAACAACAAAAAAGTACAAATAATCTCACCCCATCTTTATTTCCATGTAGAATCACTGATGTAAATATCTGTATTTTTCAAAAGAGTGTAAGATGAGCTAATTATTGCTCAGCTGTATTAATGGTAAGATATCACATATAGGCAAGGCGTGTTATTATGTCTTACCTCTGATCTGTCAGAGATCAATTTTGAATCCTTTGCCCAGTTTGAATATCAATTCCCCAAGAAGATTAATAAAAAATGAAAAAGGTTCATAAAAGAGTCACAAAACTTATTTTCAATATAGAAAACAAATCATACAAGTGCTAAAGTAGCTTTACTTAGTTTCTGAAAGAAAAAGTGAAGTCCCTAAACAGAAATTATGTTAATCTACAAAGGATATTGTGATGGAACTTTAGTTTGGGTTTTTACAATGAGATTTACATTTTAAATAGGAATGTTTTGATTCTATCAATTTTTGGTTCAGTCAAAAAATTCTAGCTTTCAGAAAGTGAGCTTCTTATAATAATCCTGTAAGATAATGGTAAGGAAGCAAATAGAAAAATTAGTAGCATTTAAAGTATAACTTTTAACAGACTATGACAATTTTCACAATAATGACTCAAAGGTGAGCCATGTTCTCATTCAATGGGTCAGTAACTGAGTTGATTGAGAATACTTTCATGTTTTAATGACTTCTTTGTTATTGCTGAACTATTAAATCAATTTTGATTGTGAGCAAGTGAACTACATTTTGTCGTATCTCAATCGTCAACTTGCAAAAAACAATTTCAGCATCCTGTTCTGCCTTTCATTATACCCCTTTACTCCTGAGAATAATTACTCCTGTTCTGGTAACTTGATTCATCTCAAACTATTTATCTAAGCCATAAAATTGGCCAGAATGTGAACTTTGAGCTCTGTGATGAGTAAGACAGAAACTAATGCAATTTAGATTGAAGTTGAATAAATATACTTAATGAACATAGTAACTTTTGTTTGAATGTATTAAAAAATTAGAAAACTCAAACTGTGCATAATACCTCTTATCATCAGCTGCAGGTTACAACTGAACTAAGGCAGACCTATTATGGACCTCCTGTCCCTGGGATCTTACTAGGTAGCCTCACTGTCTTGCAAACAAAAATTTAAATCTCAGACTTCAAAGGTGGTAACTCAGATGGCATATTAATATAATTTCAAAATTTAACATGTATATCCTCAGGCTAAATAAAATTTGATTCAGTATGGAAAAAAAAAACCCAGTTCTTTCAAATGAAAAAATAGTCAAGGACTTTACTGAGATGATAGATTACTTACCAAGAGGACAGACCACATCCTCCTATTGAGAAGAATATGGTCTTATTCTCCAAGGGGTATAATACTCACTGCACTTGAATATTATGGATTATCTACAGAAATTTTGACTTTCCAGAAATATCAGGTTCACTACACAAGATAAATCTCTGTCTTCTTTTTAGGTGCAGCTGTTAAGAATGGGCTGTCTCCATCAGAGAAACTTATGTAGGCAGTATCATGAGTTCTGTTGTTAGTGAAAATTCCTTAGACACACACACAAGAAGTGGCTGTATATAGATTACTTTTTTTCCACCAGCAGAAACTCTTTTCTGGTTATCTAGAGACACCCCATCACTTTGTAGAGCTGCTGTTATAAAAAAATGCTGAGTATGAGCTTCTAGTACCAAAAGAATAGATCAAATTGTGGATGTACAAAAATCTGTTCTGATGTACCTACAGCAGCTGGTGAGTGTTACTGACAAAACATCATAATGCTTATGTCCAATAAAGGTATAATCCTTAATGTCCTCAACAACTCACTTCTCTGGTCACCCTTTTTCTTTTCTATTTCAGACGTTGGGCTTCTTTTCTGTATTAGAATTTGGTTTTAGTAATGAGAGTTAAACTAATAATCATATTTCTGCTGTGTAAAGTTAGACAGTATTCCCTACAATAAGTCTAACTACTGATAAACAACTGATTAATAAACATGTATTTATCTGACCTACTCTCCTTTTCTTTCATTATCTCTCATAATCAAAAATAAGAAAATAGCTCTTGTAGCCCTCTTTGGATGATTGAAATTTTGTCTGTTTACAGAAGAATATTTTTTGGACTATTGATCCAATAAAGAAAATGTGCCTGGAGAACCACATACCCCTGAGATACCACTGGGAAAAAAATGACTGCAGAAAGGAAAACCGGAGTTGTTCTGTCAGATAAAATCACCTGCCTCATTAGATCTAGGCAGCGTTCAGTCTGGCTGAACTGAACTTTCTACCAGGTGCTGAACAATTAATCACCAGAGAAATAGGTCAGATAACTGAAGGAAGAACTCTCCTGTAAAAAATAATAACAATGGCTAAAACACAAGAACTTCTCTAAACCTTAAGAAGATGTAAAATTATCTGTATGCCAAAAAAACTGACATTCTAAAGCTAAGGAATATTTTGAGTGAAGGTGAATAAAGGTGAAATCAGCCAGAAACATATAATAAAAAAAATTAGGAATTCTGTAGGAAGATGCATTAGATAGACAAAATGTTGCAACCCTGCAATAAAGAGAGAAGCTTTAGTTAAAAACTGATTTTTCTTCTGTAGTATAGTATCTACATTACTTAAAATGTGAAAGTAAGAGTGAACATATGGGAAAAAAGGGAAATAACTAAATGAATTGACACATTTAAAACTTGCATAGGAAACTAATACTTTTTTTTTTTTAATGTTAATTATAAAATACTAAGCAAAAATACTAAAAAAGCATTATATTGATAACTCAGAGTGTAGGACTCTATTCATCTCTTGGGCATCCAATTTCTATTACTGTGTTTATCTGCTTTGGTCTCTGTAGATGTAAAGCACTAGACACGCATATTATTATTGAGTGTGACAGTAAGTGTTGAGAAAAGACACTTCAGCAGACACAGACCTGGGAACGTGAGGTTTTTCAGCAACAATGGACCAGCCTTCAGAAGATGACTCAGAGATGACAGACTGCTCAAAGCAGGAAATCTAACACCTGAAGGCACCTATTACAAATTCTCATGACTAGCAAGCTGCTTTTCTTGATTGACCATTTCTGGGTTTTCTAAGACTGTATCCGTAAGTTGGAGCTTCTAGTACGAAAAATGGGAAGAGCTTTTCTCTTACTCATTCTGCCTAGCAGTGGTTTGCTAACCAGTCATGCAGGATGCACAACCTGGTCAGATGTTCACATGTGCATAAATCCAAGTAAACTACAGTACATGCTGCTGTCTACAAATGACTTGCTAGTGCTGTTTGAGCTACATACTTAATCAAGAAAAAATTCACCGGAGTCCTGTGTTAAAGATTTCTATCTACTGCTCACTCATCCACATATGAGGAGTTGTTTCAACAGCTGTTCTGATTCAATTTATCTTGTAATTTATGAAGACTTAATTGAACAAATTACTTCTAAGAAATGCTGAAACTATTAATATTAAAATTTCTGTAATATTTTTTGTCTTTTGCCCACTGTCAGCTCTGCCTAATCATTACACATATTTGTCTACATTTGCTTCCATACTTCACAATTCTGTGCATAACTCTGACATCTAAACCAATTTAAGAAAAGAAAAATGGCATAAAAGCCCCTATGTTTATTACATGCTATTTTTGGATGAGATGCTACTCATTATCAATCTTCTGAAATGAATATCGAGGAAAAGCCTGACAGAGCACTGCAACAGGCTGCTCAGAGAGCTCGTGGAGTGTCCTTCACTAGAAGAGGTCAAAGCCTTCCTGGATGTGACCCTATGGAACTTGCTCTGTGTGAACCTGCTTTAGCAGGGGATTGGACTGTATGATTTTCAGAGGCCCCTTCCAACACAACCATGTGATTCTGAGGTATTACTGCTGATCCCTCCATGAAGAACACTGTGCGGAGGGACATCACTGTGGAAATGCTGACATTCCTAGCAGATCATAGCCTGGATGGCAACACAGCTCCAGTGGCTGCTAGTTTCAGAGCAACCACAAGTAACTTCCACTTCCTTTCCAGTCATATCCAGTCCTTGTCAAAAACTCTCGTAAATATCACAAGCAACTACCTATGTGTCTGTGGTTTTGCTCTTTCTTCCAGCTGACGAATGCCAAGTATTTAACAGCCAAGACCACTAAAATGGGATTAGAAGCTACTTTGACATTTTGGAGGAATCAAGTGTTTCAGTAATTTAGCTCAATTTTAGCTGTAAAGTTCTATTGTTGCGACTCTCAGGACTCCTAAACAAGAATTTTAGATAGATGCCAATAACAGAGATATGGAACCCTCATTTTACAGTAATATATATGGCTACTTCCATGTCATCTTTTCTATTAGATGTTCTAATTGCTGTAAGAGTATTTCCTAAAACCCAAGATATTCCTATTTAAATATTTTTTGATCAGTCATATAATTCAGATTTCTTCTTCTCTCTTATTCTTAATAGTGTAGGTTTCAATACATAACCTTGAGGAAGAGGGGTCTATTTTTTCTGTTTATTTAATTAATAAGTGATTTAGCTTTTGAAAAGCAATCCAGGTTTCCCAAGAAACTTTAGGGCAAAGCAATTTTAACTTAGGAATGGGCTGATCTCGTGATGCTTCAACCGCTCTGTCTCCAAAACTTTACCAAGTAAAAACTGACATGCAAGGAAGATAAGCACAAAGAAAATCTCTTCCATTTCTTTTTCAAATTCATATGATCCTAATATAGGAAGATAGCAAAGTACTTTTCAGAAAAGTACTGAAACATATCCTGAAATTCTATAAATCAATATCCTGAGTATGGCATAATCTCAAGATGGTAACCTCTTGTACATACAGCTATTCAGTTCTTGTATCTCATTCTACTTATGAATGACTTCAAGAAAAACTTGCCTTACAAGAAGAAATAATTTTAAATTGATACTGAGGAACAAACTTTCCTGATTAGGTATCAATGCATTACTCTTTACACCTAATAAATTACTGTTTTAAAAAACACAAAGTTTAGCAAGGAGGACATAACCTTATTCATGAAAAGTTAAAAATTTAACCTAGGCACAAAGTCTGTGCAATCCACAACCCATGAGAGTGAATAAATCTATTCTGCTACTGATCATTTTAGGAGCTGTCATACAATATTAAAAACATCTATTTGAAAATATTTTTATAACAACAGTAAAACCACTCAGCAGTTAAAAGGCAAGTGGACAAAACCACAGAAAGCATACTGCAATCTAAGTGAGCGCAATACATCATAAAATAATATTTAACTGAGAGATAAAGTGTCTGAAACCCACAACCTACTAAAGTGTATAAATCTATTCTGCTACTTATCACTTTCAGAGCTGTCATACAATATTAAAAACATCTATTTGAAAATACTTTCTTACAACAACAGAATCACTCAGCAGTTGAAGGCAATTGGACAAAACCACAGAAAGCATACTGTTATCTGAGTGAGCACAGGATAAGTACAAGCAAGTACATAAATGTTTACTCTGAAATACTTCATTATTTTCAAAGAATGAAAATAATTGCATACTATTATTATCATACACATAATTTGCACTGAAGATTCTGAAGAAAGCAGAATATTTCTTACACTTATGGTAGCTATTATGACAATGAACAGAGTACTCTTGATTTACATCATTGCACCTGATTCTTCCAAATTAATGTGGCGTTTCACAAAGTTCAGAATCATGACAATCCAGTGTAAGATAAGTCATCTTCAAGCTTTTTTTTTACCATGATAGGGGCACAATAGGATTCTGAAACCTCAGCCTCTACCAAAGCTCCAGAAGGAGTTTCAGCATCGTGCATTGCGTGCACTGTGTTAGAGATTACTACTGACTCTGATCTCCAGGTAGATATAGGATGTGTTTTATATACTGTAAGCTATTAAACAGTGGGAAAGAAATAGAAAGGTTTTGTTGAAACATAGTAACCTCTGCAAAAAAGAAAGAAGGGATATAACCTATCCAAACTCAGAAAACTACAAATATCCTTATAAACCCAACATTTTCAGAGAGCTAAGACCAACTTCATCACTGATTTCCAGAAAAGCACATGAATAGTCTGACTATACTTGTAAAATTTCCTTTTTTTAAACATTCTACTTAAAAACTTCTCTAACATTTTCACAATTGAACAATGCATGTACTTTTAATTCAAGATTAGAAATTAATAGCCTTGATACTTATTAACATATTGACAATTTTTTCTTCTCTAGTAAAAGTGTAAAAAGTTGTGGTTTTTTCCTATTGTAATCAGTTCAGATCTTTAAATGACAAGTTTAAGGAAAAAATGGGGAAGAAATCTACACTGCTCCTGAACTCAGAGGAAAAAAAAATTCTTCAGTCTGTGAAATTTAGCTAAGGCCCATTAACACACATTATTATTTACACTGTTACTTGATTCTCATGTAACATGCCTTTTATGTCATTCACAGAAGTAGAACATCAGAGAGGACTGAGGCATATATGTCTTCCTGTGGTTTGCACTAGCTGGCATGCTGGAAACCTGTCCTGCACTAGGTAAGAAAAAACTTGAAGACTCTCTGCACCCACAGACTGCCAGATTTCAGCCAGTAAGGCAGGCAAAACAGGTAGCTGCACAAGAAACTTATTTCTTACAGAAATAATACAACCACTTACAGATATCTTCACTATATTTTGAATTGTTTTTCCATTATCAACTTCTCCAACCATAGCAACAAGTACAGACAACAATCAAATGATGTATTTTACCAGGAAACCCAAACAGCTGTGGCAATCAGACTCAACAGAGCACACCCAAACATGCCAAGCAACCTAAAATATAAATAGGGAAATTTTTTTTTCCCCAATCTTTGCGGCCTCCAACACTGGAAATAACTTTCATGATAACATTTATCATGTTAATTGATATTTCTATTTAAAACTAAACACAGCACAGAAAGAAAATCAGAAGTTCAAACATTTAAGGGAACCTTTTGTTGTCATGTAAACTTGATATAATGTAATCTAACACAAACATAAAATTTTTATAAAAATGCACTTGATCTCTGGGCTTTAAGATTCTATAGCAAGATTCTAGCAAGTCTACAGAAGACAGCAACACAGAGTACCAGCTGAGTAACTTCCTTATTTAAAATCACTTGAAAGGAAGACTGCGTTTACTCAAATGGTTACATAAACAGGACTACTTTGGATGTTTTCATAGGAGAAAATTTTGCTTAATCATAATTTTTGTTATGGTTAGCACATGAAACCATAATTAGTCAACAAAGTTTTCCTTTTCACAGGTGTAAGTATGTACACTGTATTCAAATGCCAGCTTACAGGAAGATTTGAGAATACAATATTCTTTCAATATTTGAGAAACAGACCACTTCAGACTGTAATCTAATAAAACACTAGGATGCAGTGATTGTCATTACATTATCGACAGTCCTGCAAGCAATGGTTTTTTTTTTAGTCTAACTCTTCATATGGTAAGAATAACAGCTCTCTTAGAAATAAGGTAAAAATAATCAATATTACACTATTCCACATGTAAAAAGAGCATTTAAAATAATCTTGTTTTTAATTTTTACTGCTTTATAAAGAAACAATATTGCTAATAGAGGAGGAGATCTGTCTAAGAAAAACAAAGCATCAAGCAGTAAAATTTGCACTCGATTGCCCTTAGTGAATGTTCAAGTTGGTTAGTTTGAATCTGAGTACTGTAGTTCCTCCTCAAGAGCAGTTTAAAACGTCAACAGTAAATAAAATATTCAACAGGTTTTTAAATAGTATAAAAGGTAAATCTTGATCTTATTACAATTCTAGTAGAGACGAGGTTAACGCAAATACATTACAAAACAATTTGGATTACAAGACAGTTTGAAGGCAATATGATTGCCTGTAATCATCCTAAAATCTGCTTTTACCCACCACTACTTTAAATGCGCAGATTTAAAACATGAATAAGAGATTCAGGCTTTAGCACCTAAGTTTATCCAGGCAGTTCTCTGGATCCCAGTTTATTTTTCCTGCAAAATTAAACCACCACAACCAGTATCCACAACAGCCAGCCACTGATGTGCACGTCGCTCTCGAGGTGACTCGGGTAGTGCCTCACATCCAGTTTACAGGTGCTCCTGCCTCGCTGCAAGAGAATAACCAGAACAGAAAAATGACGAGCCACTGAAAAGCACTCCCTTACCTTCTAAACCTGCTTCAATCAGCCCAAACTGTTCCAACACTTTTACAAAAAGCACAATCACGATCAACACCGCTATCATTTCAAGCCCTTCCAAGTTCATGGTGAGTTAGGTCATGGTCTGACCACCGCCACCGAGGAAAGTGTTCTTCTGCCTGGCTTTCTTTGCAAAGCCATTAAACTAGGCGCGGAAGGCTCCTGCGAGGGAAGGGGGCGAGTGGGAGGGGAGCGGCAGAGAGCACATCCCGGCTACCCCAGCAGAGGCCAGGAGAGGCGGGCGGATCAGCTCCGGCCCACCGGCACTGCCCGGCTCGGCACAGCCATGCGGGCAGCGGGGGCCGGCCGGCGGGACACACCCCGGGATCACCCAGGAAAGGGCCTCGGGAGAAGCCGGCGGTGCCGGCGGCTCGTCCCGGCGGGGGGAGCCGCTCCGGGCTGGCGGCGGAGCCAGCGGCGGGCGCGGAGCCGTTACCGGGGCAACGCGGGGAGCGGGGCGCGCCGGGCAAGGCGACAGCCGGGCACAGGGACAGCCCCGCCGGGCACGGGGACAGCCCCGCCGGGCACGGGGACAGTCCCGCCGGGCACGGGGACAGCCCCGCGGACAGGGGGACAGCCCCGCCGGGCACGGAGGACAGTCCCGACGG